>SEYY01000689.1:152968-155468 GCA_009176605.1 Armadillidium nasatum
GTCTTACTTCATTCACAGTTTTAAAAACAAAATAAAAACACTTTGCTTCATTCATGTTCGAAAGAAAACTTACAAATATAAAAATCAAATGATAAGAGTTTACTCATTTCATTTTCTCAACGAATATAAGACCTCCAATAAAGAGGATCAATTTCGTTAAGATAACTCAAACTTATAACTGGATGAGTTCTAAGAACGTGTAGATTTACATCCAGTGCTGCAGCGAGATATTCTGATAATCCAGCAAATAGAATTTAATATTCCTAGATTTTCGAGAAACACAAATATCACTTGAACTATGTAAACAAATGTAAATATGAGCTAGTGTAAGCTCAATATATAGAGATGGAGTCAAGTATTGGAATCAACAAAGTTTGTGGTATTGGGTATTGATATATAAAAACGACAGATACCAAAACCCTACATGAAAAGAAACTTTTTTTTTTTTAAGACCGCCACCACTCACGGGCAGAGCCCTTTTCAAGGAGGGGGCAATTATTATTATATGATAATTATTTTTATTATATTTTTAGTATTATTATTAATTTTTTTAAATTTATTTATTTATTTTTTAAGGAATAAAAGTCGAGTACATTTCATATTCTTTCCCTTCTGCTAAACTTAACAAAACCTTGGTTTAACTCTGGTTGTTCTCGTGCTATCCGCCACAGGTATGCTGCCTTCAAGGACTACCAATTGTCTTCAAATTCCAGAAACTCATGCAACTTATATAAAATCTATCCGTAACACCAAAAACTCATTTCTCAGTTTAAATTGCAATAATCTTTCTGGTTCTAATTCACGTCTTTTCAAGCATTTTCCAAAAACTGTAAACTCTAACCTGGCTCTTTCTCTTTCGCTCCTTTAGTATCTTCACGGTACAACTGCCGTTTTGTATTCCTCTAAAGCTGAACTCTACGCTCAAACTTTTGCCTATATTTAAGTTTAGACGATCCCGAAGCTATTCCTCCTTCAACCCCCATCAAACTCATTTATGCCTGAAATGATAATTATGATAATTTCTTCTAAAGACGTCATTTCTGCTCTCTCTGAGCTTAACACTAATAAGGCGTACGGTCCTGATGGTATCCCTCCTGTGGTTCTCAAAACTTGTGCTTCCACAATGCCTTGGTAAACTATTTCGTCAATGTCTTTCTACTTCCTACTCTCATCTACTTGTTGAAAACGTGCGCTCATTCAGCCTGTGCGAAGAAGTAGGACTCCCCTGAACCCTCTAACTATCATCCCATTTCTTTAACCTTTGTTCTTTCTAAGGTCTTCAAATCTATCCTTAACAGGAAGATTAGGAAACATTTACATTCTTCAAATCTTATCTGATTGCCAGTATGGCTTTCGTACGAAACGCTCAACTATTGATCTTCTCTCCCTTCTCTCTGACTTTTGGTCCTCTGCTCTTTGACATTTTGGTTAATCTTTTGCTGTGGCGCTGAACATATTGAAAGCTTTCGATAGAATATGCCACAAAGCTTTGATTTCCAAACTTCCCTCTTTCGGAATCTATCCTTTTCTCTGTGGCCTTCTCTCTGATTTCATTTCCGATCGTTCTATAGCAGAGGCTGTAGATGGCCATAATTCATCCTTTAAATCTACTGATAGTGGTGTTCATCAAGGATCTGTCCTATCCCCCACATTTTTTAAGCATTAATGACTTCTTTCTGTTACTTCATCTTCTATCCACTCCTATTCTGATGACTCCACTCTTCATTACACTGTTCAATTTGAAAGGTACCCCTACCAACAGCAGTTAATAGACGTGAGGAAGGTAGCCTTGGAGCAACTAACCTCTGATATATCTTCTATTTAAAATTGGGGCAGAGAAAAAATGGTCGTTTTCAATGCCACCAAAACTCAATTACCCCATCTGTCTACTTGACACAACCTTCCACACAACTACATCTTCTTCGAAAGCACATAACTCAAACCTTCAACTCTCCTTAATATTCTTCGTATTTCTTTTTCTCGTGATCAATTTTGGAAAGACCACATTAATTCTCTTTCTAAACAAGCTTTTAAGAGGTTAGGAGTTCTGAGGCGCCTTCACAATTTCTTCCCTCTACACCAGATCCTTGCTTTTTATAGGTGTTGTTCACCCCTGTATGGAGTACGCTTCTCACATCTGGGGTGGTTCCACTCATCCAGCTCTCCTTGAAAAGGTGGAGTCTAGGGCTTTTCATCTTTTTAACTCTCTCCAGTCTCTTTCTGCCCATTGAATTGTTGCGTCAGTCTCTCTATACTATCGCTATTACAATGGACACTGCTCTTCAGAACTCTCCAGTCGGATACCTCCTACAGTGTGAAGGGCTCATACGACATCTTTCTACAAGGGCTGGAAAGCTGATGAAATTTGTTTGAACTCTGGCTCCAGCTCCAGAGCCATTGTCAGATGTGGCTCCCTCTACAACTCCTGAGCCATTGATTTGATAGGCTCTGGTTCCACCTTTCATTTAAAGATTTTCCTAATTCTTATATAGTTGTGTTT
>SEYY01000689.1:160468-177853 GCA_009176605.1 Armadillidium nasatum
CTGACTCTTGGTCCTCCGTTCTTCGGCATTTCGGTGAATCTTTTCCTGTTACGCTGAACATATCGAAAGCCTTCGATAAAGTCTGGCACAAAGCTTTGACGTTCTATAGCAGCTGTTGTAGACGGCCACCGATCTTCCTTTAAATCTATTCCTCAGGGTTCTTTCTGTCCTATCCTCAACACCTTCTCTCTATTACTTCATCTCCTATCCACTCCTATGCTGATGACTCCACCCTTCATTACCCCTTTCAGTTTGAAAGACATCCCTCCCAACAGCAGTTAATATACTCGATAAGGGTAGCCTTGGAGCAACTAACCTCTGATCTTCCACGTATTTCAAATTGGGGCAAAGAAAGCATAGTTGCTTTCAATGCCTTAAAAACTATATATATATATATAATATATAATTATATAAATATATATATAATATATATATATATATATATAATATAATATATATATATATATATATATATATATATATATATATATATATATATATATATATATATATATATATATATATATATAATATATATATATATATATATATATCCTGTGGTATCCTCCAGAGTTGGAAAATAATAATAAATTCAATCAATCAAGGGCAGACAAGAGCTTATAAACTTCTTTTGAAATTGTTTATATCAAAGAAAGTGAAAAAAAATTAAAGAATGAGGTATATTCGAGACGTTTCCTGAAACGTACACGTACGAATCAGCAATACCGTTTACTCTGAGATCAAAGTTGGGACAGAAAGGATGAGACTCTGCAGACTATATGGGAGACACTGTTACGTGTGTGTGTGTATGTATATATATATATATATATATATATATATATATATATATATATATATATATATATATATATATATATATATATATATATATATATATATATTATATATATATATATATTTATATATATATATACACTTGTGTGTGGGGGGGAGGAAGAGGGAGAGGCGACCATTTTTTTTATATATGTATAAAAAAAGCAGCATAAACAAACCCAATTTTTTTAAAAAAATTTTATTTAAGAGTATTTTAAATTCAAAATTTTAAAAGACCATAATGAGTAATATGACTCTCATAATCAACCTTATAATGTGACAAAATCTCAAATTCAAAACATTGGGGAACTTTTTCAGACTGTAAATAACATAGCAATAAATAAGAAATATCGGAAAGAAGAAAAAAAGTAAATTTTGTTTTTACGTGGTACAAAGAATATATGCCTAAATCGTTCCTTGAGAAACAAATTACACATATGAAGATTAAAAAATAATAGTTATTTGAAAAAGTTTACTTTTGCCGTGAGAAGAGTGAGCGGTTATTGCTAAATACAAGGCGAACGACGTTGCCAAATTTATAATTAACATATTAAGACATACTGTTGGCTGATATCGGAAATTATATATTATTATTATTATTATTAAACTAGGAAGAATGAAGTAAAGCAGAAGGTGGAAATAAACCCCTCATTTTTATTATTATTATTAAACTAGGAAGAATGAAGTAAATCAGAGGGTGGGAGGGTAGTTGGGTGGTGGGGTGTTGGAGGAAGACGAATGAAGAAAATTGGAATCAAAAGTGAAGAGTATACAGTAGAAATTATAAGAGTGAAAAAACACCATTGGAAAAGGAGGTAAAGAAAATGATGCTACAGGATGGGAAGATATTTGGTAACATTAAAATAAAAATGGTTGAAAGGACGAAGAATTAAAAGAGAGGGAAGTGAGAGCGACCGAAAGGAAATGCGGTGGGAAAGAGGTTCGATGTCAATGCCATCAGAGATAGAGCTAAATAAATGAAAAAAAATAATAATAATAAAAAATAGGGCTGAACTTGGGTAAAGTTATAAAAATATGTAAAAAATAAAATAACACCAACAATGGACTAGGTCGCTAAGCGTAACCAAAGCCAAGCACACAGTAATTTTATTATATATATGCTGGATACCGGATATCCGGCAATTTTCAAAAACTTACTACCAGATATCTGCCTAAAATTGCCAGATATTCCATAAATTAAAATTAAATTGCTAATTTTAAATAGGGCATATATATATATATATATATATATATATATATATATATATATATATATATATATATATATATATATATATATATATATATATATATATATATATATATATATATATATATATATAATATATATATATATTGGGTTGAACAAAAATATGAAACCACCTGGTAAATGCATGAATTTATTTCTTAATATAGTGTGGGACCACCTTTCACATTCATAATTCTTCAGAAAATGAACAAATGCAAGTCCAAGATGGTTCATAATAGGATGTCATGCCATTCCTTAAGCAAAACTAAATGATATTCCAGCAGGGATGCTGATGGTGGATAGCGATACAGAAGCTTATGAAAACTATTGAAATATGGTAAATGCATTCCTTTATTTCTTAATATTGTGTGGGACCACCTTTCACATTAACGACTGCGTTAAATTCTTCTGGAAATTGATGAATTTAATTCCTAGATAGTGCATAATGGAATGCTACTCTCTCTCTCTCACGCAAAGCTAGGCGAAATTCCAGTTGGGATGTTGTTAGTGGCCAGTGATCTCTAAATTTATTCTTCAATACTAACCACAGGGGATGTTGATATTAACTATTAAGGTCTGGTGATTGTAGGTGCCAGGGAAGACATGAAAACTCACCTAAATGTTCATCAAACTACGATTGAACATGAACTGTATGAATTTGTTCGTTATTATCTTGACAAATAACATCACCCTGAAAAACAATCTTTGCACCATTGGATGAACCTGGTCACCCAGAAGGCTAACATAATCCCTGGCAGTTACATCATTGTGCTTGGTGATAATTGAGCCTGCAAAATACCATGATAAGGCTGCCCTAACTATGACGGAATTCCTCCATGCTTAGATTGTGGCATTGCTCAGTTCAGTTCATATTCTACAATGGTATTCTCCTCCACATATAAACTCAGTCAGAGATTGGGAACAGTGTGAAGGACGAAAGGACTGTCTTCCATAAGTCAGTTCTTTACATACATACACACACACATATATATATATATATATATATATATATATATATATATATATATATATATATATATATATATATATATATATATATATATATATATATATATATATATGACTATATATATTATATCATTAGTTAGTTAGTTAGTTAGTTAGTGATAGGATGATTAATCTTCATTATCATCTTCAAAATTGGCATAATATTCCCCAATTGTTATCGTCAATTTTCTGCCAGTTATTATGACAATTAATTTACATATATTCACTTACAAATATATTTGCTCCACTCTCTTCTATTGAGTGAAAGGCTGTTTGGTTATAGAGTCTAAATATTCTCTCCAAGAAGAAAAGATTGTTTCTGCATTAAAATTAAGAGCTCTAAATTTAAAAACCCTTGAATTTTGTTTGTTTGACATGTTCTCACATATTAAAATTAATGATCTGAAGATACTAAAGGGCGTCCCACTTGCTCTCGGCCTCAGATTATGCGCTTATAGATATCAAAGTATTAGCCATAAGTTAATAAAATTTGCCACAAACAAACCTTGGAGGTGCGAGAATTGTACAGACATCACAACAAGGGTTGGAAGACATTTGGGATGGGCCAGATATCCAGTTATCAGGCCTCAGATAGTTCTACTAACCAGCCTATCCAGTAAAAATATAATTCTTAATTACAAGAACTAAAATTTTAAAATTATAAAAATATACAATGTCTTATATTTTTCTACTTAACTCTATATAACTATTTTTGGCTTTTTATGTTAAATTAATATAGATATGTTTTTAAAAATTTATTAATTTGTTCACATAACTGCAAACTTGAAATAAAATTTCAAAGTTTTTTCCACAAAAAAAAAATTAAATAAATAAATAATATATAATATATATATATATATATATATATATATATATATATATATATATATATATATATATATATATATATATATATATATATATATATATATATATATATATATATATATATATATATATATATATATATATATATATATATATATATATATATATATATATATATATATATATATATATATATATATATATATATATATATATATATATATATATATATATATATATATATATATATATATATATATATATATATATATATGGGCTGAACAAATATATGGAAACAATTGAAATAATGAATGAATAAATGACAGATATGAACTTCTCAAAATAGAAGATTTGCCAAAAGTTCTTGTGTGTCATATGTGATAGGAAACCTATAACGTCTGTAGGAAGAGTCAGTTGATCTGTTTTCAACATTCTATGCTGGTACAAGTGAGGTATGTCCAAGTTTGCAGAGTTCCAAAGGAGGGAAAATTGTTGGTTCCCAGATCCTGAATACATATATGGGCATATATTATACTTCCGGGAAATATCATTCAATAAACACTAGTGTGGACATAATTCAAAATTGTGTCATTGCGAAGGTCTGTGATAAAAATAAGAGAACAGCTGCTGCAAAGGTCACTCCTAAGCTGAATACCAGTCTTGCAAATATTGCGAAGAACAGTGAAGAGAGAACACAATAGCTTCAATATTCATGTGTGTGCTGCAATCACCAAACCTTTTGTAAGTGACAAGGATGTCAGAAAGTGGAAAGAGTGGTGCAAGGATTGAACTGCATGATAGTGAAAGACAGTTCTTTTGTCAGATATATTGAATTTCACACTGTTCTTAACCTCTGACCTGAATATGATCCAGAATACCTTATGCCACATGTGAAGAATGGAGGATTCGTGATCATTGCAATAATCACAATACCCTAATCAACCCCATTAGTTTTGAAATTATTACAGAGACAAATTCACCCCTTGAGCTACATATACTAGAATCTTTGTATGTACATACTTTGTCTAGGCCCTTTCAAATTTCAAATTACAATTCTTTTAAGAAATCCCCTACCCCCTTTTTTTCATTTCTTTCGTGTGCTATGTTTTACTAAATTCCAAATGAAACCAACTAAACTTTCAATTTTATTTCCTAGCATTTTAACTCAAATCAATTTCTTCTTTGACTCAATTAAGTCTGATATTATTCTTTGGGGTGTGTTTTTTATTTTTTCCAATGCATGTAGAGCGAATTTGTTCAATTATTTATTTCCTGAAGATGAAGTCAATGTATCTTCGAAACATTGAAAATATTGATAAGTGATGTTTTAGGAAAAATACTAATAAATGATGTTTAAAGCCTTATTATTGCTCTTTATTTTTAAACTATATATATATATATATACATTTATTAAAAACTGGTTGAGTAACAATATATGTACAGTACTTAATGTTCTTAATCTTTAAGGAGGTTCATAAAAAGTGATGTTTCTCATTGTTTCTGTGTAATGTACAATTCTCTTCCTGATTACTGTAAATTATTTGAGTGAGAGATTAAAAAGAAAGATTACAACATACCAAGTTTGCTGACAATACTAAATTGACTATTTTTGTTGAGAAACTTGAGAGTAAATTAAAGATCAGTAAGAATTTAACAAACTTCTGATTTTTCCTTATGAGCAGCAAACTAATTTCAATATCAGTGTAAGATCCTTCACAATGGAAATCCAAATAAGAATTTTATTTATGACATCAGAGGAAAATAGCTGGAATTTGTTAAAGAAAATGATGAGTGTGGTTATTAATAAATTTAAAATGTGCCAGAGAAATGTTTGGATGGCAAAAAAGACCTAACAAAATCTTGGGAACAGTAACTACTATGTGGCTTATAAGAAGGAGTAAATGAGCAGGCTCTACAAGTTACAATAAGCCATTAACTGTATGCTGTGCACAAGAATTAACTCCTTACCTAAAATAGGGCATTGATATGTTTGAAGCACTTCAATGATGAGAAACAAAAAATAATTTGTGAATTTGCAAAGGCGAGTTAAGAAATGAGAATAAAGAAACTAAACATGTTCTTATGTTTTCTAAATGAAAATAATATTTTTAGATGGGAAATTCAGATGCAAGTTTATCACCTCTCCTCTCTATTAAGAATATTATGTTATACAATTGCTTATGTAAACAAGACTTAAGTTCTTTTGAAACAAATATCTAATAAAAAAAAAAAAATACATGGTACCTCAATTTCAATAAACTACTGATTTTCTTCATTACACCAAACCTATCAAGAAACTATACTGTATATAATTTTAGGTCAATCATTATTACATATTTTTACCATTAAAATTACCTGTAAATTTAAAAAATAACTTTTTATAGTCTGCTGCAACAAAAAGGTTAAGATATGGGTTGGTTCAGAAATCATGTCAAAAAAATATTCACTGGTTGGCCATCACACCATTTAAATGTAGATACACCAATTTGAATACTAGTGATGTATTCTATAATGAGAAATTATAAAAATTCTACAAGATTACTAACATGGCACAAACAATTTAAATAATAATATTCAGAAGAAGTTCTCTTACAGAAAAAAATATTGTCCAAATTGAGGGAGCAAAATAGTTCTTAAGATGGTAACAAGAGGATTCCTGTCCTCTCTCCCCTACACCAAAGACCTTCATTTAATTATGGTTCCAATTTTATCTTAGATTTCCTAACCTTATTCTCCTGTAAATGACTTCATTTACGTATATTTATCATCAATGAGGATTTAGTATTCAAACTCATACAATTTAGCTTCTCATTCATATCAAGCACCCAGTATATATATATATATATATATATATATATATATATATATATATATATATATATATATATATATATATATATATATATATATATATATATATATATATATATATATAATATATAATTTTAAATCAATGCTGCACTACACACTGAAATATTACTGTCAATGTACACTATGATGGAATCAAATTAACTAACTTACCTTTCATTGCTATTAAAGATTTCTTCTTTTCATTTAAATCAGACTCATTCTGAAAGCCTTCAAAATCATGTACAATTACAATAGGATTTATTTTCTGCTTTTTAAATGATTCCTGTGTTCCATCAAAAGTTCCAAATTTTGCATCAAACTCTTCAAAAAGACTATCAAAACTATTTTCTTTCACATTTATGTTGGATACTTGATTCAGACTCTCAATCCTATCATCACAGAAAGAACTTAATCCCTCTACAAGTTCTTTTGGTTTAGCAACAATATTGTTCATTAGGTTTTCTATGTAGGCTAATTCGTTTTGATGTTTTGTTCGAACATGTGTAAGCATTCTATTTGTTGATCTTTGAACAGGACAAATGTTTGTCTTGTAATTACAAATATCGCAGTATACTTGTTGGCTTTTACCATAATTTGTCCATTTAAAAAATTCCCAGACAACTGATCTTCTCTTTTTCTTTGGCATTTCCATTTTTTTTAAATTTATTTATTATAGAAAGTGAATTATCAAACGACTAAATTAAAATGTATTAAAATATATAAATTTATCTAAAATAAGTTGGTAGAAAAAAAATAGATAATCAATGGTTTTACAACTACAGGCACAAAATTCAAGAAATTTTTTAGAAAAGTTTAAAATCACTCGCTTAAGATATACCAATAAATAGTAGCAATTTCCATATCTTTGAATCCTGAACCAGGGTAATATAGTTATAAAAACAAATTTACCAATATTAAAAGAAACTAATAAAACACAGGTATCCTTCACTTCAATAGCAGATATGAAGAATGAGTTAATAAAGTAAAGAGATTTTTAGGTGAAGTCTGACTCATGCAAAGTATCCATAACTTTTGATGTGTAATTGATTTATAGCAAGAAAGTATATTACACTACTGACAGCAATGTGAAGCATAATAGCTATGATACCTAAAATTACCTTTATTCAACCCTTATGTAACTTATTATAAAGATACAAAGATTAAATTCTGATACTTATTAAATACAGCTAATATGGTATTATGATGTATTTACTCAGTTTTTCTGAATTTAGTATTCTTGTTAATCGGAAATCAGATTTCTGCACAGACATTATAAAATATCTCAAAAAAAATACAAGCATCAGTAATACATTGAACATATACAATGTCTTTTAAAATGTTTACATGAAACCTATACAAATATAATGTCTTGTAAATCGTTTCTTCTTTTCTCACTTACAAATGATGCAGCCCTAGATTATTTTTTATATTAGAATAGATAAATTTTAAAATTGGCTTAATAAACAAGATCCTAAAGAAGTTATATACATGCATTATAATTCAACAAGGTGATATCAAGGAACCCATCACATTTATAACCACCTTTTCTTGAGTAGAACTTAAATAACAGCACAATACTGCTACTAGATGGGCAGTGAGATTATTAAAGAAATTTCTGTATGGGATTAAAGGTCATAATCATACAGATCATAAATCTCTTTTAAACCTCAAGAACACATCTTTGGTAAATCAAAGATTGACACATACCTTTAAAGGGCTAAATGAAATTGAATACCACTCTATTACATCCCTGGAAAACAGAACATCACATCATTATTGATTCCATTTTCCTATTCACATAAGGTTCAGTTGCATGAGGCTTCAGAACTTCCATAAACAAGAAATACTACCCAGTTGTTACAAATTAAAAATGACTGATGGTGGGATTCAGTTTTCCATTGCTTTGCCACTTGGTTGGTGATTCGGTGGATAGTAACCAGCAGATTTGGGGGATTGTTGCTCAGGAGTTAATAGAGAGCTGAGTCAATATGGGTTAACTAGTGGGAAGAATATTACAATTACAAACATACCTTGGTCAATTACCAATGAGTAATGACACAAGCCAATGAAGCACTGTATCAGATCAGTTTTGATACATTATAGGAGTAGTCATATAGTCCAATATGGATTATAGAAAGCTGAAAAAATATGCTCATAATTATTCTTAGGTGTTCTCATTTTAACTTGTAAAAACAATAATGGGATCTCATCTAGAAAGGTCATCTGAGGAACCTGAAACAGTAAGGACAATGAATACTTTCCTTTTCCCAAAGGTGAAGCACAAGATCAGAAGAATTGGGAGTTAGGTTAGGTGTTATTTGCTCGCTGTTTGTTAGATCCAACAAGCTAGGTCAACTTAACAACTTGGACTTAAAGTGTAAAACTGCACCTAATGATAAGAAAATAGACCTAACCTACGCAAAAACCACCATTCACTAACTCTGCCTTAAGGCCAATAAATAGAATTAACCTACTAAAAAAACTAATATACGAAATTGCTATATGAAATTTTTGTAACACCAATAATCCCACAACTTTGTTATACTAAAAACTTGTAAGGCATGTTGCTAGTTTCAAATCCCTCATACGAAAAAATCCACTAATGTGAACAAAATTACCTCAATTTTTACCCCAGTAAAATAGTTTTTCTTTAATATAAATTATATTTCTTTATATAATGAAAAAAATTAAATGCCAATTAAGAGATATAAACTGCAGAAATACACAATTTATGGATTGCATTCCAAGTATAAGTATAAGGTACTGTATATTTTTTGATAGCTCTGGGTTAGTCTTGATAGGCCAATGTGGTTTCAAACTTTGGTTATTATGCATGATTCGTTTCTTACCTGGTATTTAATTATTTTTCATAATATAAACTGAAAATGTAATATTACGTTGAAGAAAAACAATAAAAATTGGTCAGAAAATCAAATTCAAAAAAATTAAAAAGTTAAAGTATTAAAAATCTTATGATATAATTAGGCCAACTACCCATATGTATCTACACATCATGAGGATATAAGCAGAGAACAGCAAAAATTATCGATATTAACGTATCAATATTTCAAAACATTGCTAGGTATTTGAAATATTGAAAAGTACATTTTAGAAACTTTTTTATTTACATATTAGGCCTATTTGCTAACCATTATTGTATATTTACCCTTTAAGTCAAGGTTAGGTTATCAAACTAGTTTGTTAGATTTAACAATTTATATACCTAGGATATATATTTCCAAGTATCTTCCTCCATTCAATTTCTTACAACATATTGTTAAAGTTGTGGGCAAAAATCAAGCTTTATGATGTTTAAAATTTATTTTTACTACCTTAAGTGGATTTTGATTTAGCAAATTTGATTTTCCGACCTATTATTATTATTTTTCTTCAATATACATTGCATTTCCAGTTTATATTTTGAATAACAACTAAATACTAGGTAAAAGACAAACCATGCATTTTTACCCAAACTTTTTTAAAGAACTTAATTAAAATACAAACTGGTAGACTCACTGAGTCACAATTAATCATCAGAACGTCTTCATTGAGCTATGCTGGCCGAAGCCCTTATAAATCTTCATTACAAACTTGCTTTTATGTACCCTACTACTAGTATTTAAATTTCTTACTTCATACAACCATAAATTTAACTACTAGTATTTTTACCTTGACTGGAGAAAGGACTTAGGGTCCTACAGGATCTTACTAGATAGAAAATAGGCTCTATGGAAATTCTGAGGGATTTCCATGTCAAGATTGTTTAAGGATTTTGAAGATCGATAAAGCAAAGTGTCCCCCGAGTTTTGCTGCAGTAATATTCTGCTAACAGTATCCTTTTGTCCATAATTGCAAAGGTCTCAGAAAACAATTCATGATTTCCTTTTGAAAATGTTGCATAAGTAGGAGTACTGAAACAACTCCAACTTACATCATCATTAGCCTGTGAATTTTTGTTTTTTTTTGTTTTTGAGAGCGAACCTCACCAACGAATTCTTATGCCATGCTTCCAGGCAAACAAAATACTGCCCTACAAGCCAACACTAGTTCAGTGCGAGTAACCACGTCCAGTCGTCCACACGAAATGAAAGCTCACACAAATTGGGAATGGAACATTTGACTAATCGGAATTGACAGACCGACAAATTTTTAACTCTAAATTTCTGATAAATGATAAATCTTTATCAGCTATGATCTTTAAACTATAAACAGATTTATATTACAACTTAATTAAGCAATTTCTATATTAAATTTTTTTAAAAAAAAATATACATAAATCTATTCAAAAAAAACTTTTAAAATTTTTATTTAAGAAAATGGTGTCGATCTGTTTCATCATAAAAGTCTGTCAACATATAAAAGAAATATAACCATTATAATACTTATATAAATTTAAAATAATAATAAAATTGTAATTGATCAATATATATATATATATATATATATATATATATATATATATATATATATATATATATATATATATATATATATATATATATATATATATATATATATATATATATATATATATATATATATATATATATATATATATATATATATATATATATATATATATATATATATATAAAGTTAAGTTATACGACCATCGATATATGGAAATATCGATATATAGAAACATCGATACATCAATGCAAATTTTTTGAAATTTGTATTATTATTATTTAGCTTCCTTTTCATTTATGCCTATTAATATTATTATTAGAATTATTATTATTATTATCATTATTATTATTATTATTATCATTATTATTATTATTATATTATTATATATTATTATTATTATTATTATTTAGTTTTCTAGCGTACTTAGTTCGATTATCATAACCTGAACTACCGAAGTTGCTATATATGTCATACAGGCCTAACCGATAGATGGAAATTTCATATTAATATATTATATATATATATATATATATATATATATATATATATATATATATATATATATATATATATATATATATATATATATATATATATATATATATATGGTAAAGGTTAAGAAGCTTTCTGACCTTCGATATTTGGAAAATATCGATATTCGAAAATATCAATATATCGAACATCGATATGCCAATTCAAAGTTTTTGATATTTGTTATTATTATTTAGTTTTCATTTCATGTATGCCTATTATTCGAATTATTTGGCTTAGGTATAGAGTGTTTCTGAGTTTCGATATTTTTTTATATCGATATTTTGAAATTTCGATTTTAATCGGTATCTCATTGCAACGTTCTTGTATAGTTTAGGCCTGTTTTACGGCAACTTCGGTAGTTCAGGTTATGATAAGTCGAACTAGGTACGCTAGAAAACTAAATAATAATAATTATAAAAATAATTAGAATAATATTGGAATAGGCATATCGATGTTTCGATATGTCGATCTTTTCGAATATCGATATTTTCAAAATATCGAAACTCAGAAACATTCTATACCTTCACCTAATTATTTTTATAATTATTATTATTTAGTTTTCTAGCGTACTTAGTTCGACTTATCATAACCTGAACAACCGAAGTTGCCGTAAAATAGAGGCCTAACCTATACAAGAACGTTGCCGCGATATTAAAACCGAAATTGCAAAATATCGATATAAAAAATTACGATATATAAGGTCAGAAAGCTTCTTAAGTCTAATATATAAATAATATATCTATATAATTATAGTATATATATATATATATATATATATATATATATATTATATATATAATAATATATATATAATATAATATAATATATATATATAATATATATAAATATATATATATATAATATATATAATATATATATATATATATATATATAATATATATATATATATATATATTATATATAATATATAATATATATAATATATATATATATATATAAGAAAATATATTATATATTATTAATATATTAATATTAATATATATATATATATATATATATATATATATATATTTATATATATATATATATATATATATATATATATAATATATATATATATATATATATATATATATATATATATATATATATATATATATATATATATATATATATATATATATATATATATATATATATATATATATATATATATATATATATATATATATATATATATATATATATATATATATATATATATATATATATATATATATATATATATATATATATATATATATATATATATATATATATATATATATATATATATATATATATATATATAATTTCGATACCTCGTGGAAGCCTAAACACCTCGAGCAAAGACTACATCAAAAGATAATGCGTTTTGTGCATTAGCTCTTTAAACTACTACTCAAAATCAAAGATAAAATAAAGCAAGAGAATCAACTCCTATACAGAAATCAGAATATAAAAACAAACAAAATAAAATAAAATAAGATATATTACAGGTAGGAGGAGAGAAGTTGAATCTAAGTTTCGATTCTGACACCCCGTAATCTATAAACAGACAGACAAATCAAAACTAGGTACTAATGAATATCCAAGCGTGCAATAGAAGCAATGAATAAATGAATAAAAGCTCCTATCAAACGTGGTACAAAACAAACACACACACACACACACACACACTCTTTACCCTACCTAAAATTAGCAAACAACCAGACAAGACATCTTTTCTACCTCTCATGAACCTTTGGCAGAATGAATTCTTAGGTGAGGGGGCAGGGTAATGTGGAGGGAGTGTTCCTATAACAGTATAATCTTCTGGGGCATCACTTCTTTGAAAGATCTCTGGACGAGACCGACTGCGGCGGGAGGCTTCATTAGCGAAGTGTGGCCGCCTCAACAAGGGGTGGTCAGGGGGTGAGAAGGTAAAAAAAAGGTATATATATATATATATATATAATATATATATATATATATATATATATATATATATATTATATATATATATATATATATATATATATATATATATAATATATATTATATATAACACCTACCAGACGGGACAAATTTTGTGCCAGAGTTAAAACATAAAGACCAACATATCACAATACTCGGCGGCGTTCGAAAGTGCGCAACTCAAAAGTAAGTGAAGAAAGATAGAAAAAAAAAGAAGTGTGATCCAGATTTCAACAGTAGAGACCATGTAAGAATATCTTAACATTTAAATCTGGTGTCAGAAAGATAGACAGGCAAAAACTGAGACCATGTGGTTATGTGGTTCTAATGACCTTTCTTCAAAGGAGGAGGTATGCCTAATAGAGAATTTTAAAGAGCAGAGGCCGCCTAAATCAGTCCGTGATTTATAAAATGTTTTTTGGAGTCTGCTTATATTCTGCCCAATCAATTTTCTTTAATGGAAGTTTAGTTGAATAGTAACTGTAAAATTATATACAAGTAAAATTTTTATTACAATTGTTTCAATATAGAGTAAGCACGATTCAAAAACCGAATAGCTTTCGCAAACAGGAGGATATCGTGAATTAAATTAGTTTTATTCAACACAGAAGAGTGAATTCTTTATTAAAGCTTTTCATTCCAACGGTTCACTTAACCATTCGGAAATGAAGTGACTTGGTGAGTGAATTGTCACTCTCCAAAAGGCAGCTTAGTTTTTAACCTCCAAATTAAAAGAAAAGGTCTAGTTCACTTCTCAGCAAAAATGTCATATTTCCGCAATCGGGACCTCATTTTGTTTTACTACTATTTAGAGAAAGACAGAAAAAAACTTTGTTTACTGCATTATATCCCTGGTCTTCTTATCAAATTTGGTTGTACCTCGTATAGTGCAGTAGAATGACGATTGTTTCTTTATAGCTCCAAGCATAGTCTCAAGTGTTCTCTTACACAACAAATGTTTATGGGACAGTCCTTGTTGGTCGCAGTCTATTTAACAGATCATAATGATAAAAATTGTGATTAACTTACACAAATATCACGAATATAATTAGATCATTTGTGTGAAACTCTTACCCGTCAGTATTTTTTAAATGTCGTCCAGCCCGCCCACATCAGTCCGTTAGCATGGTCTCTCCCACCCGTCAATATTTTAAGTTATTCTACTCGCCCATTGGCCAGGGCCGCACACGGGCTTACGGGACTGCCCGTACCCAGTGCAGGTTTTAAACTATATTAACAGGAAAATGTTATACAAATTCAATGGTTAGAAAGAGATTAGAGTGTTGATGAGAAAGGTATAGTTGATAAGCCGAAAAGTCTTAGATTCCGTTTTCAAGAAGAGATGCTTGAGTGCAAGCACCAGAATACGTGAAGCAAACTCCATACAAGGGCAAATAACACTTTTAGAATTAATAAAAAACTGATCACTAGCTCAACAATAGGTTTTATAAAAATAGTAAATCATACCTAAATTGTAGTTAATAGGCAATGTGGAAACTGTTCCAAGCACAATACTATTAATTCCGTTTACTGTCCTCCTAATATCTATTTCTAAAGGCTGTGAAAGAGGCATATCAAGTTTGGCACCTTGTGCACTTATTGATGTGTTTCCTGAGCGTTGAAGTGCCACTTGAGTGCCCTCTATACGTGAAAACATCGTTGCAAGAGTGACACATCACGTAGTTCACGGGGATTCCATCCGGAGTCGTAACAACTCTAAAATATTCCCATACGGAGGATCGACATTTGAATTCCTTCACAAAATATTCACCATTTTTGAGTTTACTACGAACAGTTTCTCTTGGTTCGTAAGGGAATGCAGCGGAAAAGGCCATTTTACCTAACTAGTCAATTTGATAAACAGTGATTTTAATCTTTTATAAAATTTAATGGTTTAATTTTAATATTTATTTTTCAATTATATATATATATATATATAATATAATATAATATATATATATATATATATTTTTTTTTTATTATATATATATATATATATATATATATATATATATATATATATATATATATATATATATATATATATATATATATATATATATATATATATATATATATATATATATATATATATATATATATATATATATATATATATATATATATATATATATATATATATATATATATATATATATATATATATATATATATATATATATATATATATATATATATATATATATATATATATATATATATATATATATATATATATATATATATATATATATATATATATATATATATATATATATATATATATATATATATATATATATATATATATATATATATATATATATATATATATATATATATATATATATATATATATAATATATATATATATATATATATATATATATATATATATATATTATATATATATATATATATATATATATATATATATATATATATATATATATATATATATATATATATATATATATATATATATATTATATATATATATATATATATAATATATATAGGTATATATATATAATATATATATATATATATATATATATATATATATATATATATATATATATATATATATATATATATATATATATATATATATATATATATATATATATATATATATATATATATATTATATATATAATATATATATATATATATATATATATATATATATATAATATATATTATATATATATATATATATATATATATATATATATATATATATATATATTAGCAAGGAGGCGAATACAAGGCAAGCAATATGCAACACATTATTATATATATATATATATATATATTATATATATATATATATAATATATATATATATTATATATATATATATATATATATATATATATATATATATATATATATAGGTTCGCATTAACGGGCATGGTCCTATTCGAAGAGGGGGAACTCTCTAGGTAGTTTCTACCTAGGATCCACTTAAGGGATCGAACCACCACTTTAAAGCACGTGAGTCAATCGCTCTACCGTTATGCCACGTTCGAGCGAGCCTAACTCCTGGAGCATTCAACGATGGTAAAAATATTTTGGGTCAGTTTAAAATTATTTAGAATAGTTTCCTTATTTTTCTCGGAGGATATCGATGGAGAAGTGGTTAAGACAGTTGCTTGTCAATGAAAAGGTTTAGATTCGGATAATGATCTGGAGATCTTTAAGTCTCTTAAAGCAAAAATAAAATCGGTTAACAAAGCAGAGAAAGAATTGCTTAATTAGCCAAAATAAAAGGTGGGGATTTTTTTTTTATTTGAAAAAATATGAGTATAAAAGATAATGTTACTATTAAGCTAATATGAAAGTTGCAAATGTGACCTACCAGTGAGGCACATAGAAGCAGAAAAGAATCTAATTTTACTTCAGTGCTGCGTGACTTAGTATAGTCTAGAATAGTATCATGATATCTGGACATAATAAAAAAGTTATGAAAATTAGATTATCGACTAAACTGTCTGCATGCGAGTAAGGAAAAAAAATATAACATTGTGGTTGACAATGTGTTAAGTAAAGCATATTTAAATATCCAATACACATGAAAGCAAAGTTTTAGAATAAAATAATGGAAACTTAAATTAATTGCAGTTATGACTAGAAATCCTCACCGCAAATGAATTCAGTTTTCTTTTCCCACCTTACCACTCCTCCTACAGAAGTTAATTTTAATATTTGGG
>SEYY01000689.1:182953-190453 GCA_009176605.1 Armadillidium nasatum
TTTACCAACTTACTTTAACATACAACTTCAAATGTTGTTTATCGGACATGTCGGCCTTTAATTTTTCCTTTCGGGAAATTGGTAGGACTTTTTTACCTTTACCCACAATAGGTTATATATATATATATATATATATATATATATATATATATATATATATATATATATATATATATATATATATATATATATATATATATATATATATATATATATATATATATATATATATATATATATATATATATATATATATATATAATTTTTGGCATATTAAATAGTTATTATTATTATTATTATTATTATTATTATTATTATTATTATTATTATTATTATTATTATTATTATTATTATAAATGTAAAATACAGCTATTATAGTCTTGATATGTAAGAAAGCTTACAGAAAATTTGTAAAATTATTTTATCAACATTTTGTTTGTTGAAGTTGGAGTGGTTTGTTTGTTCTTCATAATACATGCAATGTTTGTTTGCTTGTTTGTTTGTTTGTTTGTTTGTTTGCACCTCATAATACATGCAATGAAGTTGGGAAAAGAATATAATAATTTTACTCTTTGTTCAATCTCAAACTTTGATAAGGGCGCCCATATGCAATTTGTTTAGTTACTGCAGACAAGAAGGCTTTAACCTCATCTGCAGAACTGAACTCAAACTAAAATTGTTGCAAATGTAGAATTTTATTTATTATACTGTTTCCCAAATGCAGAGCTACAAATACTGAAGTTGATTTTGTAGTTCGCGTACAATGGCTGTGCCAATGATTTTTCTTTTCTTTTTGAACTACCATATGAATTGGATAGTATAGTAGAGCCACTGTAAAGACATGAAGAATGGTCATGTCATTACAATTTGACCAGTAAGGGACTTACTTTTTGTTACTAGTGACCATGTGACCAAGAACACAAGCTAATAAAAATAGTTTTACAAAAGATACAAAGAATATTTATCAAAATTTTGGAAAATTGTATCGATATTTTGAAATATAATTTTAATTTATCCAAATAATATATCGATAAATGGTAATTTTGTAAAGAACATCATGACAAATCTCACAATTGATATTACTCAAGTCTATATATATATATATATATATATATATATATATATATATATATATATATATATATATATATATATATATATATATATATATATATATATATATATATATATATATATAAAGGAATTTAATTGGTCTCATGAGGTACTTTGAAATTAAAGAGAAAATTTGTTAGGTTAAAAAAAGAATGATGATGTAATCATTCTGAGGTGAAGATGGAGGTGGATGATAGAGATTATTGTTCGGAAAGAGATTCTTCTCCTAAATAAAGGAAACATCTCTAGCAATTCTTCAGAATTTATTTGTCATTGCAATGAAATTATGTGGCTTGAGACACCGTTTAAATAAGAGAGGAAATTTGCCTTTTTTAATTTTTTTTAGAGCTTGTATTGAGAAGTAAACTACTTCTTGTTACTAAGGAATATTTTAAAGAAACTCGCAATATTGTCTCCAAACAAAGTATGTGTGGTAGTGAGCTTTCTCAAAACTGGACAAAAGAATTTAAAAATCATTTTAAAAAGGGAAAGAAAAACTCAAAACGTCAAAAATGGAAAGGTTTCGTAGCCAATTCGAATAAAGGGATTCCTATAATGGAACTATGCATGGGAAGTATTTTCATCTCCACAAACATAGATAGATAGATGGACAGATAGAGGTAAAAAAAAAGAAAGATAGAATGAGAAATAGACAGATAGATAGATAGATAGATAGATAGATAGATAGAGAGAGAGAGAGAGAGATAGAGAGAGAGAGAGAGAGAGAGAGAGAGAGAGAGAGAGAGAGAGAGAGAGAGAGAGAGAGAGAGAGAGCGTGTGCATGTGTATAAAACGAATTGGTATAACGTCTTTGGCAAAACGTTTGAATTAAATGTCATTTTATTAAGTGTTAGGTCCAAAAGCGTTTTCTGAGCTAATTTAAACAAATCAATCACATATGAATAAATAACCTGTAAGCAATACTTATTTTTCCCATGGCTTTTCATTCTTAAATCCGCAATCTCAATTCTCTCTCTCTCTCTCTCTCTCTCTCTCTATATATATATATATATATATATATATATATATATATATATATATATATATATATATATATATATATATATATATATATATATATATATATATATATATATATATATATATATATATATATATATATATATATATATATATAATTCATCAGAGTTGGAGAAATAAATATTCAGATTTAAAGGCCGACATGTCCCAAAATGCGTCGAATGAAAGTGTGTAAGTCCAAGGGAGTTAAGAAAATAGAAATCTGCCTTTTTTATTTATGTTGGGTTCAAGCGCTGAAAGGGGGCGTTATCCCCTTGAATAACTTTATCGGTTAAATATGAGGTCAAAGAGCTTGAAAGAAAGAAACACTGTGACGAAAGACTAGTCAAACTAGCTCTCCTCAGAGGAGGAGTTATGTAAATAATGGCGAGAAAAGCATTTGTGGAAGAGCGTTAGTAAATAAGTAGGGCTGCAACAGTTGACAACAAGAGATTAAAGAGTCAATGTGAAAAGAGAGTTACAATGGCTAAAAACTGAAGATTTTACACTCATAAGAAGAGCTGCAGGAATGAACTACTCCAACCAGATATGTAATGAAAAATGAAAAAAAAATGTGTTTTTTACTATTGAAAACAAGAGTTTTATCTGCCCCAATTAAAAATACAAAAATCCGATGTTGTCCAAAGCCACACTCCTGGCATCATGTACTCTTGCCAATTTTTTTGATAATTTTTAAACGAAATGAATAATGAACAATTAAGTCGTTGGCATGTGAGTGTGTTGTACAAATGTTATTGTTTTTACGATGTTTTATGAATAGAAAGAGTATATGATACAATTTTTTTGTTACGTAATTTTGAAGTTCTGAGTTCCAGCTTTTATTATGATGCTTAGATCGAGGGATGTAAAATAGCCAAAGTGATGGAGAGCCTCTATCACTTATTATCAATATTTTTGGTTGTTTATTGAAATTTATGTTGGAGGTCAAGCGCTGAGAGGGGAAGTTTATCCCCTTGAATAACTCCACAAAAGAATCCTTGAAATATTCAATTTAATATATACTCTGCAAATAATTTATATATTAATTAAAAGATGTACCAAAAAAATAAATTAATCAAGAAATTGCAGATACAAAATTAAATATGGAAAAGATAACATCAAAAGTTATTTTATATAAGGAAATAAATTTTTACTGAATAATGTAAATTTTAAGTAGATATAATATTTTGGTTGGTTTTCCGTTTTTCTTGGCCTTTAGGACATCAATTTCAACTGTCTCCCCCCCCACCCCACCCCATTCAATTATTTTTTTTCTTATGAACGGAATTTTGTGGCTTTGTTTCCTTGGTGATAATTTTCTTCCCATAAGTATTTGGGTATTTAAATTACTTCAAACTTAATGGACACATACCACACACTTTAACACTTTCAAAGTTCTAAACTAAAACAATCTCTACGATATATATATATATATATATATATATATATATATATATATATATATATATATATATATATATATATATATATATATATATATATATATATATATATATATATATATATATATATATTAAATGGAGATTTCAAAAAATGTGGTTAAAAGTGTGCCAAAGAATAAGTAAAGAAAAGTTGGTTTTGAGATGAGAAATGAGAAAGAGATAACTCTTACAAGCCACATTCTAGAAAGACCAAAAGGTGGTTTATTTAACCAAAAAATAAGGTCCATTTTTGGATGTTTCTGGGTGTGGCTTGTGGAACTCATTGGCATCATCATTATAGTATAGGATTTATATTTATGCTTACTCTATGCAAATGATTGATACACCAATATATGTCTTCAGGAGCTAGACCCCACCACTTCTGAGTGGTGGGTAATAAAAATTCCTTGCTTGTTAGTATGTATATATATATATATATATATATATATATATATATATATATATATATATATATATATATATATATATATATATATATATATATATATATATATATATAGTACCTATGGAATGTATGTAGACCACGGCCACATTTGTAAATAAAAAAAATTATTGTCATTATAAAAAAATATAAAGAAAAAATAAAATAAAAATAAAATTTAAAAAAACAAAAAACAAAAAACTTCATGTTCTCAATTGCCACACACAGATCTTCATCAAATACACATTCGTTCAATTGAGACTGAAATTCAATATCTACATCTATGGAAGTTTGAATTTCCACATTTAAATCCGAAGAAGTTTGAAATTCCACATCCGTATCCGTTGAAAATTGAAATTCTACATCCGGTTTCATAAAATTTTGAATGTTCACATCCGTACCTAATCTGATATCTGGGCAAATTGAAAACTTACTTTCCTTATCCGCTTTCAACATTCGTGGAAGTTAGAAAATCCACATCCGACATATGTGGATGTTTGAAATTCTACATTCGGATGTCACTAATGTAATTGTGAGACACAAACCAACTCAACGAAACATTTCACAATTTTATGCTGACGAAAGTGGGAGGAGGTAAAATAGGATTTGTAGGATGGATACAAGACAATCCTTTGAGGTAACGGAGGGAGGAAGGGTAAGGGGGGTGGATGGGGGGGGGTAGGGGGCCGGAACGAAAAGGTCGACCCTAAAGGTTTGGAGAAAATATATTATAAAATATAAGGTATGAAAATTTATGGTACTAACCAGGACTCTTTTTCATTTCGTACATCATTAATAATTTATCTCTCTCTCTCTTTCCCTCTCCATATATATATATATATATATATATATATATATATATATATATATATATATATATATATATATATATATATATATATATATAATATATATATATATATATATAATATATATATATATATATATATATATATATATATATATATATATATATATTATATATTTTTTTTTTTTTTTTTTTTTTTTTATTTATTATTATTATATTATTTATTATTATTATTATTATTATTATTATTATTATTATTATTATTATATTATTATTATTATTATTATTATTATTATTATTATTATTATTATTATTATTATATGTTCTTCCAGCATTTTTCCCTGACAAAAATATAACCTTCTACTTTTTCCAAGAATATATATGTATACATATATAATTAAACACACAAACACACATTTCCACATAACACACACACACACGGGCAAGAACGAACGAACAAATAAAAATTGTAGAGCTTTGCGTGCAGCTCACTCCAACCAAACCGTATTTAACTCAAACATGAAAAAATAATGATAATAATTATGGAAAAGCAACGATGAATCATAAATAATAATAATAATAATTATAATAATGATAATAATAATAATAATAATAATAATAATAATAATAATAATAATAATAATAATTTCTGAAACTGGTTTCCACACACACGAACGCAAATCAACACAACACACAACACACACACACACACACACACACATACATATATATATATATATATATATATATATAATATATATATATATATATATATATATATATATATATATATATATATATATATATATATATATATATATATATTATATATATATATTGGTTTTTAACCGCCTTTAAACGTATAATTTAATCTTACCTTGGGGAAAGAATTCCCATTCCCGTGAAACCCTCCAAATGGGGGACCAAGTCCCAAGGCTCCCAATAAAGCATGATGATTGTGATGGTGGTGAT
This sequence comes from Armadillidium nasatum, assembly GCA_009176605.1. Lineage (NCBI taxonomy): Eukaryota > Metazoa > Arthropoda > Malacostraca > Isopoda > Armadillidiidae > Armadillidium > Armadillidium nasatum. The sequence goes on from SEYY01000689.1 coordinate 188,751, forward strand.
GAGTGTTTCCTGAATTGTGGGGATTCATATTAGGGAGTTGAGGGTGTGGAACCCCCATTTCAGGAATCCGGTTAAAATTGTGATGATTTGGTTGGGTACCTTGAAAAGATTGATGAAATGACTGCGGTGGAAACTGTGGAAGTGGTGATGCTGGTGGAAGAGGAAGAAATGGCTGAGGTCTTCCTAAGAATGCATGCAAGGGATCCCAGTATTCCCACTGAGGGGAAGAAATTTCCCCAGAGAGTAACTGTCTCCGGGTTCGATTATAAAGAGCCTTCAAATTATTGAGCCTCTGCCTCGCCTCATCTCCGGAAACATCCTTGCGCCTTTTGAGGGCACCTGCAAGGGCAGCCCAGATTGCTCTGTGGTTTTTCTTTTCGCTGCCAAACTTTCCTTGCCATTCGTCACTCGTGTACAACGAAATAAGTTCCAGTGTCTCCTCGTATGTCCAGTTTCTCGAGCGTCCTCTTTCGAGCAAAGCGTTTGCTCCTTCTTGAGAAAATTCCCAACTCCAATCAGTATTGTTTAAGAGCCCTGGAAATGGGGTTCGTGGATGTTGGGGCTGTATGGATGTGATTCCTGGAGTTACCGAAGCAGATGAAGATGGTGGATCTTGGTCCATTCCCATACTAGTTGCAGGTGAAATAATCGTATTTCCAAGTCCTGATGCCCCGTTCCCAAAGGAGTTCATATGACCACCCATAGAAGTGACTGGTACTACTCCTCCTCCTGCTTCAGATACTGATGCATTTGGTACACTGTTAGGTACAGATGCCAACGAAGTCTGAGGATTCCCAAGAAAAGGGTTACCTTGACCCATATTTCTTCCAGCAGCTGCCATAAGCCCGGCTAAGCTTAAAAAACTTGCATTGGGCATCGGTGGTTGGCTATGCGAAATACGATCAGTATGTAAAGCCACTGCATTCTGAGACATTTTTTCAGAATTCATCGTTCACAAATGCTAAAAGTTTCGTTTAATTTACTTTTGTTTATTATACTTAAAAAAAAAAACTTTTTAAATCACTTGAATTTTAAATCACTTAAATTGTAAATAATTTCTACTCTTGTAAATCACTGAAAAAAAAACTTAATTAATACCACTTTTTTTGTCACTTTTTATTTTAAACAAATGTTTAAAATTACTTGGCCGACGACGCACGAGCGTGTTTGTGTATGTATGCGTTTTTTCGCGCTTCCCGATCAAAACATTACCATGTGACTTTTAAAATTGAAACGTTTATCTCTCGTCAGAGCTCGTCGCATTCTTTTTCAAAAAATTCCTTCTACGGAAGTTTATAACCTTCTTTATTTTCTATATATTTTCTTTTCTTTTTATTCTTATTTTTAATTTCAGAGTTTGTTTGTGTGATTCCTTATATAAAGGCTTTGGGATTTCGACTTTAAGACTTCCTTCTGCCTTAATCTAATTACTTAAAGGCAAGGAGGCCTCTCTTTCGCTCTCTCTTTTTCCTTATTTTCCCCTAAGTCTCTTTCTTGTAAGACTCGATATTTGGAAACGAGCGTCTGGTTTTCTCACACCTTCCTCGTCGTAGACTTCTTTGATACATAACAACTAACACTTTCCACAAACCTTCTATACTATAACAGAGCGCAGTGCAGCAGCTTCAAACATTTGCGCTAACTGCTATACGCATGCGCCCTACGTTCCCCCAATCGTCGTATCCCCTTGGTAATACAAGCGA
>SEYY01000690.1:0-22500 GCA_009176605.1 Armadillidium nasatum
GGAATGAATGGAAAAGATTTGTAAAGGGGTGAGTATTTGGATTGATGTGGCCTGCGATAGATACCACCCCACGATTGTGGGAAAGGTTGTAAGCAAAAAAAAAAAAAATAAATAAAAATAAAAAAAAAAAAAAAATAAAATAAAAAAAAAATTTATATATATATATATATATATATATATATATATATATATATATATATATATAATATATATATATATATATATATATATATATATATATATATATATATATATATATATATATATATATATATATATATATATATATATATATATATATATATATATATATATATATATATATATATATATATATATATATATATATATTCAATAAATGCTTATAAACGAAGCAGTTTGTAACAAAGTAAATAGAGCTAAACATATTGGAGGATAAAGAAATACTTACTTCATCAGGGGTCGAACCACCGCATGTTGCGACTGAGATCGACAAAAGACTCGGTGCTCTACCGCTGAGCTATCCACGAACCCAAAAAAGTTCGCTTCAAGAAACAGTTTCAAACAACCGATCTTCCCGTCAAGGTACAATCACCAGGTTTTCACCCTGTTCCTCCCCACTCCTTAGATTTTATTCAATAAATGCTTATAAACCAAGCAGTTTGTAACAAAGTAAATAGAGCTAAACATATTGGAGGATAAAGAAATACTTACCTCATCAGGGGTCGAACCACCGCATGTTGCGACTGAGATCGACAAAAGACTCGGTGCTCTACCGCTGAGCTATCCACGAACCCAAAAAAGTTCGCTTCAAGAAACAGTTTCAAACAACCGATCTTCCCGTCAAGGTACTTTGTTACAAACTGCTTGGTTTATATATATATATATAAATATATATATATATATATATATATATATATATATATATATATATATATATATATATATATATATATATATATATATATATATATATATTCAAAGTAGTATGTAGGTTGATTTAATTTCTTTCTTAATAGTCACAATGTTCAAGCAACTTTTTTTTTTTTTCAAAGTTATAAAGTAGTCACTTTCTGTTTAAATGTTATTTATATTATATTAAATATCACTGTTTTTTAAAAGCACTCTCACTATAATTCACTTCTCATTATTATCCTAATGAAAAGTTTAGGATTTTTCTGGCTAACTTGAAGTTCAATTTTACCGGTTATCTTCGTTGTATAAGCTAGGCTAGCGTAGCCTAGAGCTTTAAGTTAATTTCCGTTGGGGTCTAAAGTATATTAAAATTTCATAAAATTTCTAGAAATTCTTCATAAAATTTCAGTTTTCCTTTTATTTTTATTTCTGGCTTGTTTTATTTGCTATGATTGTATTATTTTCTTCACGTGGATGCTAGCGTTTCTTTACGGTAATGATTTAGGTCTCGATAATACAAATTGTTATTTTTATATGATTTATTTATTTATTTTCTTTTCAAAAAACTTTCCTGTTATTTATTTGTTCTCTTATTGTTTCATATAATTTATTTCCAGTAGATCTGGGGTCACCAGAACTGAAATGAATCAGCTCTAAGGCCTATTCGGCCTTCGTCATTACCAATTATAAATAAAAAAAAACAGTAATTCTTACCTTCTTTGTTTATATTTATCTTATTTTTTTGAGTTTGTAAATACACTTACGGTGATATTCTTTATTTTCAATTAATATATTTTACACCGGTTTAACAATATATATATATATATATATATATATATATATATATATATATATATATATATATATATATATATATATATATATATATATATATATATATATATATATATATATATATAGGCATTCCACGTTTTTTAACAAGCTCTCTTATTACAACTCAATTCAAAACTCAAATAATGCATGTCATGCTCCGATATTTCATACCCAGTCAGAAATAATACCGTAATAATCGATATATCTTTCTTATAGTCGATACATCATTCCTAAATACTATTTGAAAACAACTACAAATATAAAAAAATTTGATATAATTTTCGTTATATATATATATATATATATATATATATATATATATATATATATATATATATATATATATATATATATATATATATATATATATATATATATATATTCCTCTGGTGGGCAAAGGCCAAGAGGCCTACCAAATTCCACCGGAGTTGGAAAAATATTATCCAGATCGAAGGAGGCCAACATGTCCAGATACACGGCGTTTGAAACTATACAAGTCAAAGGAAGTTGGGAAAACAGATATAGGAAGCGTGTTCCAGACTTTACCAGAGAAGTATATGTAAGATTTATCATAGCAGTTAAGTCTGGGGTTGGAGAGTTGGACAGAGAAAGGATGAGACTGTGTAGAAAGTCGTGTAGCCAGAGCTCTTCTCAATGGAGGAGGTATGCGACGAGAGAATTCAGAAGAGCAGTGTCTGTTATAATAGCGATAGCAAAGAGAGAGTGACGCAATTCGACGAACAGAAAAAGATTGAAGAGAGTTAGTAAGAACACAGTTGATGAGACGAAAAGCCCTAGACTCCACCTTCTCAAGGAGAGCTGTATGTGTGGAACCACCCCAGACGTGCGAAGCATACTACATACAGGGGCGAACAAAACCCCTATACAGAGCAGGCACCTAGGGTGGCGTCAAGTAATTCTGAAGGCGCCTCAGAACACATAACCTTTTAGAAGATTGTTTAGAAAGAGAAGTAATGTGATCTTTCCAAGAAAGATCACGAGAAAAAGAAACACCAAGAATATTAAGAACAGATGAAGGTTTGAGTTGTGTGTTTTCGAAGAAGATATCATAGTTGTGTGTAAAATTGTGTCGAGTGGAGAGAAGGAAGAATTGAGTTTTTGAGGCATTGAAAACAACCATGTTTTCTCTGCCCCAATTTGAAATACGAAAAAGATCCGAGGTTAGTTGCTCCAAGGCTACCCTTCTCGAGTCTATCAACTGCTGTTGGGTGGAACGTTTTCCAAACTGAAAGGAATAATGAAGGGTGGAATCATCAGCATAGGAGTGGATAGGAGATGAGGTAATAGAGAGGTCATTAATGAAAAGTAGAAAAAGTGTTGGGAATAGGACAGAACCCTAAGGAACACAACTTTTAATAGATTTAAAGGAAGAACGGTGGCCGTCTTCAACAGCTGCTATATAACGATCGGAAAGGAAATTAGTGAGAAGATCACAGAGAGAAGGATAGATACTGAAAGAGGGAAGTTTAGAAATCAAAGCTTTGTGCCAGACTCTATCGAAGGCTTTCGATATGTCTAGCGCAACAGCAAAAGATTCACCGAAATGCCGAAGAGCGGAGGACCAAGCGTCAGAGAGAAGGGAAAGAAGATCACCCGTAGAGCGTTTCTTACGAAAGCCCTGCTGGCGATCAGAGATAAGATTAGAAGAATTGAGATGTTTCCAAATCTTCCTGTTAAGGATAGATTCGAAAACTTTAGAGAAAACGGAGGTTAAAGAAATTGGACGATAGTTGGAGGGTTGAGAGGGGTCCCCCTTCTTCGGCACAGGCTGTTTGAGCGCACGTTTCCAGCAAGATGGGAAGGTTGAAGTAGAGAGACAAAAGACGAAATAGTTTACCGAGGCACGGTGCAAGCTCGGAAGCACAAGTTTTGAGAACCACAGGAGGAATACCATCCGGACCATACGCCTTCTTAGTATTAAGCTCAGAGAGAGCAGAAATGACATCTTTAGAAGAAATTCTAATTTTAGGCATAATTGAGCTAGAGGGGGTTAAAGAAGGAGGAATAGCTCCGGAATCGTCTATGGTTGAAGTAGAGCCAAAAGTTTGAGCAAAGAGTTCAGTTTTAGAAGAAGGTAAAACAGCAGTAGTGCCGTTGGAAGATATTAAAGGAGGAAAAGAGGAAGAAGCAAAGTTAGAGTTGACATTTTTTGCAAAATGCCAGTAAGAACGTGAAGAGGATCCAGCATTTTAAAGGAAATTTTATATCTATCTATATCTATATCCTCTCCCAGGAAGGGTTTTCACCCTGTCAGTGGAACCGGCATCTTTCCCCATCTGCTTGAAGAAGTTCTCCCAGTGCCCTCCAAAAGATCAAGTTCTTCGGCTCGCCGGTCCCCATGCCGGTCCATGAGTCCTATCCAGACTCTTCAGGTAGGGTTTTCACCCTTTCAGTAGGACCAGCATCGTTCTCAAACCAACCTCTGAACACTCTCTCCCAGGGGTCTTCAAAAGATTGCGCTTCTCCGAGCAATGGTTCCCAATGCTGGTTCTGGAGTAGTTACAAGCCGTTGACAGAGAAATCACAAGGCCGGATGGCTAGTCCTGTCGTCCTTGCATTTAGTTCTCTTCACAAGATCCGATCCTGTCGTCGATTTTCAAACTCTTGTTTTTAAATTTCAAATTCTTAATGTTAAAGTTTAATTTTTCATTAAAAGCCGAAAGTCCATTATATTGAAAGATTTGTTGCTCCTCTATAAATTTTGATATATAATAATTTTATAGAAACTTATTTAATTTATTTTTTTTAATGCAAAAATATTTTCAAAAATTCTAATTTTAAAATAAATTTTAGCTATTAGTTTTTCAAATTTTGTTCAATACTATCTGAATGCATAAACCTTCTCTCTTCTTTTCTTTCCTCAATCTTCTTTCTGATTCTTCTCGCTTTTCTTTTCCCATCTATCTTTAGGCACATCTACTCTCGACGACGGCCGAATCATATATTTTAATATATGAAATATTATATATATATATATATATATATATATATATATATATATATATATATATATATATATATATATATATATATATATATATATATATATATATATATATATATATATATATATATATATATATATATATATAAGATGTAAGTAAAAAAATAGCATGGTAAGTAAGTAAGCTAAGCAGGTAAAGAAGGAAAGTAAGGTAGAAAAGTAAATAAATAATGTAAGTAAATAATTAAGTAAGTATGTAAGTAAGTAATAATTAATTAAGTAGGTAAGAATTTAAGTAATTAGGTAATTAATAATTAATTAATTAACTGAGTAAGTAATTAAGTAATTGAGTAAGTAATTAAGTATGTATTTAAATAATTAAGTATTTAAGTAATTAATTAAGTATTTAAGTATTTACGTAATTAAGTATTTAAGTAATTAAGTAAGTATTTAAGTAATTAAGTAAGTATTTAAGTAATTAAGTAAGTATTTACATAATTAAGTAGGTATTTAAGTAATTAAGTATTTAAGTAATTAAGTATTTAAGTAATTAAGTATTTAAGTAAGTAAGTATTTAAGTAATTACATAATTAAGTAATTAAATAATTAAGGTAAGTAAGGTAAGTAACGTAGGTAAGTAAGGTAAGGTAGGTAAATAAGTAAGGTAGGTAAGTAAGTAAGGTAGGTAAGTAAGTAAGGTAGGTAAGTAAGTAAGGTAGGTAAGTAAGTAAGGTAGGTAAGTAAGATATTTAGGTAGGTAGGTTTCACTACTAGTCCTTCTCTCTATAAATACTCTATCTTCGCACCTATTGGTAAATCTGACCACAATCTAATTTGTCTTAATTTTCATGCTTTCTCTCCAACTGCTCCACCCTGCCCTAAGCGTATCTTCTGGCACTTTGATCGGGCTGATTGGGGGGCTTTGCGTTGCTTCTACGCTAACTATTCCTGGAGTGACTGCTTTGTCTCTGAAGACGCTTCGGTCTCTGCCGATAAGGTGGGGGCCGTAATCGTTGATGGGATGAGCAGATTCATTCCTTCTTCAACTAAATCCTTCTCTCCTCAAAATCCATGGTTCGATCGTGCTTGTTCTCGTGCCATTCAGGCTAGAGACATGGCGTATCGAGAGTGGAAAAAATTCTCCTTCTCCTATCACTCTAGCTAATTTTCATTCTGCTCGGAATCGTTGCAGGGATATTCTTCGACGAGCAAAGCAGACTTTCACCAAACGAAGGTGTGCTGAGCTCCTAAATTCTCCTACTGAAAAATCTTTCTGGCCTCTTGCCAAAAAACATCTCCAACAATTTCTGTAAATCTTCCTTTCCTCCTCTTATTCGCTCTCATGGTTCTGTTGCTAACACTCCAACTGAAAAGGCTAATCTCTTCGGCCTCCTATTCTCCTCTAATTCTACCCTGGATGACTCCGGCAATCCTCCTCCTACTTCTTCTCCCCTCAGATGTCCCATGCCTTTGCCTGTGATTTCATTTGACCAGGTGCATGGGCTTCTGAAGTCTATGAACGTTAGGAAGGCAAGCGGCCCGGATGGCATTCCTCCCCGAGTTTTAAGGGAGTGTGCCTCTGAGCTGGCTCCGTCCCTCGTTCAACTTTTCTCTCTATGCCTCAATACTAGTACTTTCCCTCAGTGTTGGAAGCGGGCAATAGTCAAACCTATTCCGAAGAAAGGTAGCCACTCTGATCCTTCCAACTATCGCCCTATAGCTCTCACTTGTATTCTGTCTAAGATCTTTGAAACCCTTCTCAACTCTCACTTCTTAGACCATCTGGAATCTCATTCCTTTCTTTCTGATCATCAGTATGGCTTTCGACGTTCGAGGTCTACTGGTGATATACTTTCCTATCTTACAGATCTATGGTCTTCTGCCCTTAGGGACCATGGGGAGACTTGCGTGGTGGCGCTTGACATATCTAAGGCGTTTGACCGGGCATGGCATGCGTCACTGCTTTCCAAGCTCCCCTCCTTTGGGTTTCCTCCTTCTCTTTGCTTACTTATGTCTAGTTTTCTTTCTAATCGTTCCATTTCGGCTGTTGTTGATGGAGCGACTTCTTCTTCCTTTCCTGTCAATAGTGGTGTTCCTCAGGGCTCTGTCTTGTCTCCTACTCTATTCTTACTTTTCATTAATGATCTTCTCAGCTGTTCATCTAACCCTATATATTCATATGCCGATGATTCAACCCTCCATTCTTCTACTCATTTCAAATCTGCTCCTTCCTTTGCATCTAGAGTTGCTTCTCGTCTTCATCTTTCCGATTCCATTCTTGCAGATCTGGATAGAATTTCCCAGTGGGGTCGTCTCAACAATGTGAAATTCAACTCTTTAAAAACTCAACTTCTAGAAATCTCCCTCTCAAAGACACCTCCTAACTTCTCTATTTCTTTCGATGGTTCTCCCATCTCTCCTGTTGACAATATAAACATCCTTGGCCTTCACATAAACAAAAAAATGTCTTGGAAACCTCATATCACAATGGTTGCTAGGGCAGCTTCAAAGAAGCTGGGAGTTCTGTTTAGACTGCGAGAATTTTTTTCTTCCTCGCAGTTACTCCAATTATACAAGGGTCTCATCCGCCCTTGTATGGAGTACTGCTCTCATATCTGGGGTGGCTCAGGTTTCACCCGTCTTTTGGATAGGGTTGAGTCAAAGACTAAAGGACTTATAAACTGTCCCGCTCTTTCTAATTCTCTTGACTCTTTATCTTTGCGACGTGATGTTGGTGCCTTGTCTCTTTTCTATAGGTACTACAACGGCAAATGCTCGAGGGAACTATCCACCCGTGTACCTCCACCTTTACGGCGTCCTCGAAGCACAAGGAGTGCAATGTCCGCGCATCAATTTTGCGTGGACATAGGCAACTCCAGGCTTGTCCGCTGTGGTGCCTCTTTCTTTCCTGCCACCTCTGTCTTGTGGAACTCTCTTCCATCATCTGTATTTCCCTCCGCATTTAACCTCAATTTTTTTAAAACCCGCGTCTGCGCCCACCTAAGAAATTTGCGTTAGGTGGGTATTGTAGGGGTGGCTTTTGGTTTTTTGGATTTTGTGCTCTTTTAGTTTCATTTTTATTCTTTTAACACCCCCTCCTTGAATAGGGCTTTGCCCGTGAGTGGTGGTGATGTATAAAAAAAAAAAAAAAAGGTAGGTAGGTAAGTACGTAAGGAAAGTAAGGTAAGTAAGGTAAGTAAGTAAGTAAGTAAGTAAGTAAGTAAGTAAGTAAGTAAGTAAGTAAGTAAGTAAGTAAGTAAGTAAGTAAGTAAGTAAGTAAGTAAAAAAGTAAATAAATAAGTAAGTAAGTAAGTAAGTAAGTAAGTAAATAAGTAAATAAGTAAGTAAGTAAGTAAGAAGGTAAGGCAAGGTAAGTAATTAATTAATTAATTAAAGTAAAGTAAGTAGAAATAACTATCTAAGTAAGAAAGTAAGCAAATAAAAGAAGATAATGTGAATGAGTAAATAGGTGGGCAAAAATAAGAAAATTAATAGGGAAGTTAATTAGTGTAATATATATATATATATATATATATATATATATATATATATATATATATATATATATATATATATATATATATATATATATATATATATATATATATATATATATATATATATATATATATTAACCTCTGGTGGGGCAAAGGACACAACCATACTAAAATTTTTAAAGGAATCATTGAGAAAATCGAGAATCAAGTCAAATTAAAGGCCTACATGTCACGATACACGGTGTTTAAAGGTGTGTAAGTCATAGGAAGTTGGAAAATAGATGAAAGGAGTGTGTTCAAGATTTGCCAGTAGAAAATATGTAAGACTCAGCACAGCTATTAAGTCTCGGTTCTGAGAGTTGAACAGAGAAAGGATGAGACAGTGAGGAAAGACTTGTTTCACGAGCACTTTTCAAAAGGAGGAATCCAACGGGAGGGTAGAAGTGTTTTCTAAGAAAAAATCGTAGTTGTGTGAAAGGTTGTGTCGAGTAGAGAGATGGAGGAATTGAGTTTTCGAGTGATTGAAAACGACATTGTTTTCTTTTCCCGAATTTTAAACACGAGATAGATCAAAGGTCAGCTGATCCCCAAGGCTACCTTCCTTGAGTCTATTAACTGCTGCTGGGAGGGGCGCCTTTCAAATTGAAAAGAATAATGAGGGTAGGAGTGGATAAGAGATGAAGTAACAGAGAGCAGGTCATTAATGAAAAGCAGAAAAAGTGCTGGGGATTGGACAGATCCTTGCAGAACACCACTATTAATAGATTTAGTGGATGAACGATGGCCGTATTCAACAGTTGCTATATACCGACCAGAAAGGAAATCAGAGAAAAGGCTAAAAAGAGGACTGATTGATTCCAAAAGAGGGAATTTTAAATATCAAAGTTATGTGCCAGACTCTATCGAACGCTTTTGATATGTCCAGCATGACAGCAAAAGATTCACCAAAATGCTGAATATATATATATATATATATATATATATATATATATATATATATATATATATATATATATATATATATATATATATATATATATATATATATATATATATATATATATATATATATATATGCCTTCGGCAATATAGACTCAGTTCAAGGAGACTTAGTCTTTTGAGTCACCATCGCCCAGCTTCCTCTCTTCCCGCCTTTAAGCTTTAGTCTGAGATTAGTTGAGTTTCTGTATGGTTACTATCGGTGCGTTGATATCCTTATATTTGTGTTGTAATTTCTTTATTTATTTGCTTTTTTATGTAATTTTTTATTATCTTAATTTTTCTATTGTTTTTACAGATTTACCTGTAGTTAATATAGGAATTATTCAATAAAGTACTCAAGCAGGAAGCCTATATTAGGTTCCGAGTCGAATCGTAACAGAGCTCAACACAAGCTGGCTCTCCCATTGGGAAGCCATTAATAGTAAATCGATAAACCGTAATTCAAGCATACTGTAACTCAAGCATACGGTAGTTCAAGCATATGGTGATTCAAACATACTGTAACTCAAGCATACGGTAGTTCAAGCATACGGTGATTCAAACATACTGTAACTCAAGCACACGGTAGTTCAAGCATACGATGATTCAAACATATTGTAATTCAAGCATACGTATTTTCACAAAGCCTCCAAGTCAAAGCAGGAAAATTTGTAAAGCCTACATTGGGAAATAAATTTCATCAAGAAATTGAAAACAAGCCGTTAATTCAAAGCGACAAGATTTCTTCTTTCCCCCTCCCCCCACCAATAGAACGTACTGTTCATAGGGGTAAACGATTCATCATCAAGCAAACGGAGTAATTTCGGAGACTCAGTATAGGAAGCAACTGAGCTTATTTGGGGAAAAGAATATTTCCCTCCCCTTTTTCTCGCTCAGCGAAAGGAACTAACAACGGGTAAGGTGTCTCCTCATCTCCATTTAAGAGGCATTTTTTGGGGGACTACAAGTTGAGAAAGGAAAGATAACTCCCTTCCCCCCTTTTCCGCAACGAAGAATCTCGAAGCTTCTCTCCCCGCATTTTTGGAGTCAAAACTGAGAGGAAAAGGGTTTCCTCCACCTTCCCCTACGTTGGAAGTCTTGAAAGACTCGCTCGAACGAAGAAAAAAGGAATCAAAGCTAAACAAAAAAAAAATAATAATAATCTCCATTAAAGAGGCATTTTTTGGGGGACTACAAGTTGAGAAAGGAAAGATAACTCCCTTCCCCCCTTTTCGCAACGAAGAATTTTGAAGCTTCTCTCCCCGCATTTTTGGAGTCAAAACTGAGAGGAAAAGGGTTTCCCCCACCTTCCCCTACGTTGGAAGTCTTGAAAGACTCCCTCGAACGAAGAAAAAAGAAATCAGAGCGAAACAAAAAAAAAATATATATATATATATATATATATATATATATATATATATATATATATATATATATATATATATATATATATATATATATATATATATATATATATATATATATATATAATATATATACGTGCTTCAATATACTATTGTTTATTAATTATTATTATTTATTATTATTATTATTATTATTATTATTATTATTATTATTATTATTATTATTATTATTATTATTATTTTATTTTTATTTAAATTTAAATTTAATATTTAATATTTATATATATATAATATATATATATATATATATATATATATATATATATATATATATATATATATATATATATATATATATATATATATATATATATATATATATATATATATATATTATTTTTTTTTTTTTTTTTTTATTTTTGTTTTGTTAACCATTATTATTATTATTATTATTAATTGTGTTTAAAGGTTTGATCATTATTATTATTATTATTATTATTATTATTATTATTATTATTATTATTATTATTGATTGCATTTTTAAAGGTGCCAAGGTTTAAAGAGGCATTTTTTTTTTGGTCATACAAAGTGTTTAGATAAATAAAATAAAATATATATGAGGTATAGTTCCAAAGGTTTTTAAAGGACATACAAGCGTTAATAAAGGTCAAAGAGGCTTATTTCTGATCGTGTCAAAAAAAAGAAAAAAAAAACATTTGCAATAAACCATTACATTTCCATTTGTGTTGTCTAAGCTGCCGTGCTTTCTGGTGTTTTCCTTTTTTTATTATTTATTGTGTGCTTTATTTTTACATTTGCTTATTTACATTTGAGTTTATATTTTGTTTACTTTGTTTATATTTATTTTTTTTTGTATTGCAATAAAGGTACATCTCGTTGTTTTATTCATAGGAAGTTCGGCAACTGTATTTATTTAAAGGTGAATTACTCCCATTTGTTTTGAGTATCTTGTCTACTATATTTTGACGTCACAGGTTTATTTTAATTTCTGAAGTAATTGTAATTTGTTGTACTTTTTCTAATAAATATTCCTTGAATTTAATACACATTGCCTGTGGCATCAAGCGTTTAAGGGTATCAGAAAAAATAGCCTTTGACCAACATGAGTAGAAATAACGCAAAAAATACAAACGAAGAGGTTGACGTAGACGCTAGAGAGGAAGCAAAAAATGCAAAACGAAACTTATTTGCCTTGAAAAAGGAGTTTAAAACAGTTCATAGCAAGTTTGTCAAAATTATAAATGAAGGTAAGATAGTCCTTATTCAAGGAGAGAATATAGACCAATTGAAACAAGCAGTAAGGGAGTTAGAGCAATTACAAGAAGAAGTCGAGGCCAAGCTACAAGTTTACAGCGATGCTATGGAGAAAATGGAGATGTTTGATGACATAAGCAAAGAGGAAGAAAGGTTAGAAATCACCAAAGGCAAAGCACAAGAGGTAAGAGTACAAATATATACTTTAATCGTACAAAAGGAGAAGGAAAACAATGCAACAGATTCATCAGAGGTTCCGGAGGACAGTTTAAAGTCTACAAGAAAGCAAGCAAACGGTCCCGTTCCACACTCAAGCAAGTCTTCAAGCGAAGTAACGTTTGCAGGCACAGCTACAGAAGAAGTCTTTGTGGAACACCATTCAAGGGAAAGACGTTTCAACAATTAGCACCTTGATGGAAACCGCTTCCCTCCATAAACCCGAGCCTCCTATATTTGACGGGAATTCTCTCGAATACGTTTCGTGGAAAATCAGTTTCCACAAGCTCATAAAGTCTACCGTAAAGGATCAAAACAAGCTTTTGTATTATTTATACAAATATACGAAGGGCGAAGTGCAAGACTTGGTGAATGCTTATATTTCTACAGATGCAGTAGGAGCGTACAAAGATGCAAGAGAGGCATTTGAGGAAAGGTATGGTAATATGTATGTCATAGCAAGCACTCTCAAGGAAAAGTTGAAGACCTGGCCTTCTGTAAGGGCTGGAGACGTACTTGGGTTGCGAAAGTTCGCAGATTTTCTAAAGAAGTGCGAGGTCGTGAAAACCTCCACCCAAAGTTTGAACGGGCTAGAACTCCGACAGAATTCTGTCTATGCTCAAGAAGTTACCAGCTCACTTGGTACATAAGTGGAACGATTACGCTTTTAAATATGTGGAAAGCATGCCTCGAAATTCCGGAAACTATCCAGGCTTCACAAATTTCGTAAATTTTATCACTGAACAAGCTCGGCAAGCCTGTTTCGCAGCACCCACGTTATAAAGGCAAGATAGAGGAAGCGAAAGGCCAAAATATAAAGAGGCTCCAAGCACCAAAAATATACGTAGTTTTGCCACAGAAGCTGTGATAGAGAATGACCAGGCAGAAAGAAATATGAGAACCTTTACGTGCATCTACTGCAAGCAAGCTCACGGTATCGGCGCCTGTAATAAATTTATAAACTTACCTGTTCAGGAAAGGAGAAATTTTGTAAGGGAAAGAAGACTATGCTTAAACTGCCTTAGACAGGGACATGTTGCGAAATTCTGCAGAGATCCAAACCGCTGCAGAACCTGCAATCGGATTTCACCACACACTCATGCATGAAGAGAGGATGCCATTTGAGCAAAGGGTACCCGAAAACAGAGTAGAAACAGCAGGAAGAGTCTCATAAGGAAAGAGAACAAGCTATCATACATAAGATCGACACAAGCAAAGACGATGCTTCCTATCGAACTCAGGCACTAATATTACCTATTTGGGTTTACAGTCATGATTTTCCTATAAAGAGAGTATTAACCTATGCTATGCAAGACCATCAGTCTAACACATCATTCATTAAGGATTCATTATTTAAAAGGTTAAATTTATCAGGCTCTCCAGTGGATTTAAGTATTAGACCATATCAGGCACAGAGCTTGCAAAATCAATTAAGTGTAACAACCTAATCCTGCAAGGATTAAGGTCAAAGGAAGAATTACAGCTACGATCCTCACATGTAAAGGAAGATATTGCGGCAGATAGAGCTAGTATTCCTAGTAAAGAAATTGAAAAGAAGCACGAACATTTGCGCGAGTTATGTGACGAAATAGTAGCAGAGATTCCAATGTTGGATGTAGAAATGTTAATTGGTCTTGACTGCCCCGAAGCTTTAGAACCTTTAAGGGTGATTACAGGAGATAGGGGCACACCTTTCGGTTTCAAATCTCGTTTAGGATGGGGTATCATTGGCATGATACCAGAGACTACAAGCAACCCTCGACAAGCAAATGAGCACAAAGCAACTATCAATCACGCCAATTGTAGCATTTCAGTCTGAAACCAAGAAGGTGCGCAAGCTTGAAAATGGCAGAAAGGAAAGGAACAAGGTTTGAATGTTATACAGAAGAATCCAAAGACAAAATGAATATAGAGGTAGCCAAGCTTAATACACTGTTAAAAAATGAAACTGCCTTGAAGCTCGAATTTGAAAACAAGCTTAATACTAAAGAGAAAGAAAGGTTGGATCTCGAAAACCAGAATAAAGGTTTGGTCAGTGAGTTAGAAGATACTAAAGTGCATTTGAATGACAAAGAGAATGTCATTCAAGAGAAAGTAGCTATTATTAAGAAACTTGAGGAATCAAAACAAATGCTGGAATCTAAGGTTGAGGATATTTTAAAATGTAAAGAAAACGACCGCCTTCTCAATGAAAGGCAACATGAAGAGTTGAAGCAAAAGAGATTGTTAGAAAGGCAAAGCTTCGAAGCATTATTAAATGAAAAGGAAAGAGATGAGAAACCTTTTAGATATTATCCAAGAAAGGGAAGAAACTGAACAGAAAATGGCAAGCTTTATAAAGGAAAGAGAACTAGAAATTAAGAACCTTCATGCTGTAAATGAAAGCGAAAAACGAAACTTGAGTACAGAAATAAGCGAAGCGAACGTTGAAATACAAAGGTTGAGAGAATTGTCGACGAAAAGAGATCAGGTGATGCTTAAAGCAAAGAAAGAAAATGAAGACTCGATAAAAGAAGGGCAAGATGCTGATGTAGAGCACAGTAATAAAGAACCTGTCTTAATATCAAAGCTTGAAAATGAAAGGGCAGAGGTACTTCCTCAAATGAAAAATAACAAGGAAAGTATACACACCAAATTGGAAAGGTTTCAAGGAAAAGGTAAAAGGCAGTTTTCTGAAATGGATAAAGAGAAGCAGAAGATGAAAGTTCAGCTTGGAAAGGAAAAGGGTGCTTTGATAGAAAGAGAAATGGAGAAAAAGATCCATTTTGAGAAACTTGAAGACAAAGAAGAAATTTCTATGGAAACCGAGAGTCCCAGAAACAACTGGAAGTTAACAATGGTAGAAAAGACCTTCGCAGGCCAAGACAAAGATGTTAGAAGTTCTTTTGAGGCTCGAGAAACGGTACTTGAACAATCATAGGAAAAGGAAGAAAGCAACCTTCGGTGTAAGAAAGACACGTACTCTCTGTGATCTTGTTAGTGCCAGCAAGAGACCGGGAATCCCACCAAGGAGCCATTTAGTTCAAAATTATCCCAATTTTGGGGGAGCAATATAAGTGCCTTCGGCAATATCGACTCAGTCCAAGGTGACTTAGTCTTTTGAGTCACCATTGCTCAGCTTCCTCTCTTCCCGCCTTTAAGCTTTAGTCTGAGATTAGATGAGTTTCTGTATGGTTACTACCGGTGCGTTGATATTCTTTATACTTGTGTTATAATTTCTTTATTTATTTGTTTTATTATGTAATTTTTTAATATCTTAATTTTTCAATTCTGTTTTTACAGATTTACCTGTAGTTAATATAGGAATTATTCAATAAAGTATTCAAGCAGGAAGCCTATATTCATTTACCAGTCGAATCGTAACAGAGCTCAACACACGCTGGCTCTCCCATTGGAAAGCCATTAATAATATATTATATATATATATATATATATATATATATATATATATATATATATATATATATATATATATATATATATATATATATATATCCCTGATCGTCTTGGAGATGAACCAAATATTCTAGACCTTTTCCTAACTACTAATCCTTCTCCTTATACTGTTAAACTCTTTCCTCCTCTGAGTTCCACCGATCACCTTCTTATCTCTGTATCCTCTTCTATCTCCTCAAGTCTTCCGTATGAAAAAAAACCCTTCCTTTGAAACGAAACGTTTGTGGCACTTCGGTGCCGCAAGCTGGTCGGACTTACGGTCGTACTACTTTGATTTCCCGTGGAATGATTATTACTTCCGTGGTGGGGTCTCTCGGAGTGTGCAGAACGCATTACCGAGGTGATTCTCTTTGGCATGGAGGTGTACATTCTATTTTCTTTCCTTTCTACTAAACCTAACAAACCTTTGTTTAACTCTGCTTGTTCTCGTGCTATTCGCCGCAGGGATGTTACCTTCAGGGATTACCATCGTCTTCAAACTCCAGAAACTCACGCTACTTATATTTCATCCCGGAATCGTGCAAACTCTATCCTCCGTAACACGAAAAACTCATTTCTCCGTAGAAAATGCAATAATCTTTTTGGTTCTTCTTTTTCACGTTCTTTCTGGCATGTTGCAAAAAAAATTGTCAACCCTAACTTTGCTTCTTACTCTTTCCCTCCTTTAATATCTTCCGACGGCACTGCTGCTGTTTTACCTTCTTCTAAAACTGAACTCTTTGCTCAAACTTTTGGCTCTACTTCAACCATAGACGATTCCGGAGCTATTCCTCCTTCTTTAACCCCCTCTAACTCAATTATACCTATAATTAGAATTTCTTCTAAAGATGTCATTTCTGCTCTCTCTGAGCTTAATACTAAGAAGGGGTATGGTCCGGATGGTATTCCTCCTGTGGTTCTCAAAACTTGTGCTTCCGAGCTTGCACCGTGCCTCGGTAAACTTTTTCGTCTTTGTCTTTTTACTTCAACCTTCCCTTCTTGCTGGAAACGTGCGCTCATGCAGCCTTTGCCGAAGAAAGGGGACCCCTCTCAACACTCCAAATACCGTCCTATTTCTTTAACCTCCGTTTTCTCTAAAGTTTTCGAATCTATCCTTAAAAGGAAGATTTGAAAACATCTCAATTCTTCTATTCTTATCTTTGATCGCCAGTAGGGTTTTCGTAAGAAACGCTCTACGGGTGATATTCTTTCCCTTCTCTCTGACTCTTGGTACTCCGCTCTTCGGCATTTCGGTGCATCTTTTGCTGTGGTGCTGGAAATATTGAAAGCCTTCGATAGAGTCTGGCACAAAGCTTTGATTTCCAAACTTCCCTCTTTCGGTATCTATCGTTCTCTCTGTGATCTTCTCTCTAATTTCCTTTCCGGTCGTTTTATAGCAGCTATTGTAGACGGCCAACGTTCTTCCTTTAAATCTATTAATAGTGGTGTTCCACAGGTTTCTGTCCTATTCCCAACACTTTTTCTGCTTTTCATTAATGACCTTCTCTCTATTACCTCATCACCTATCCACTCCTGTGCTGATGACTCCACCCTTCATTACTCCTTCCAGTTTGGAAAACGTCCCACCCAACAGCAGTTGATAGACTCGAGAAGGGTAGCCTTGGAGCAACTAACCACTGGTCTTTCACGTTTTTCAAATTGGGGCAGAGAAAACATGGTTGTTTTCAATGCCTCAAAAACTCAGTTCCTCCATCTCTCCACTCGACACAATTTTACACACAACTATGATATCTTCTTCGAAAACACACAACTCAAACCTTCATCTGTTCTTAATATTCATGGTGTTTCTTTTTCTCGTGATCTTTCTTGGAAAGATCACATTACTTCTCTTTCTAAACAAGCTTCTAAGAGGTTGTGTGTTCTGAGGCGCCTTCAGAATTACTTCACGCCACCCCAGTTGCTTGCTCTGTATAGGGGTGTTGTTCGTCCCTGTATGGAGTATGCTTCGCACATCTTGGGTGGTTCTACTCATACAGCTCTCCTTTTGAAGGTGGAGTCTAGGGCTTTCCGTCTCATCAACTCGCCTGCTCTTACTAACTTTCTTCAATCTCTTTCTGCCCGTCAAATTGTTGCGTTACTCTCTCTTTACTATCGTTATTACAACGGACACTGCTCTTCTGAACTCTCTCGTTGCATACCTCTTCCGTTGAGAAGAGCTCGTGCAACAAGCCTTTCTACACAGTCTCATCCTTTCTCTGTCCAACTCTCCGACCCCAGACTTAACCGCTATGCTCAATCTTACATATGTACTCTACTGGTAAAGTCTGGAACACACTCCCTATATCTGTTTTCAAAACTTCCTTTGACTTGTATAGTTTCAAACGCCGTGTATCTGGACATGTTGGCCTTCTTCGATCATAAGAAGATTTTTTCAACTTCGGTGGAATTTGGTAGGCCTCTTGGCCTTTGCCCACCGGAGGAGATATCAAATATATATATATATATATATATATTATATATATATATATATATATATATATATATATATATATATATATATATATATATATATATATATATATATATATACCTTTAATAATTTGGTTTGCAGCTAGGATCATAATTCCAGACATTCCAATACTAAATATTAAATTCTGTCCCCAGTTCAAAAGTGCCAGTGATGTAGTTGTCTTAAGAGAACTATTTTCAAAAACTTTTAGGAACTTGTCATAACGCCTTGCTTCATGTTGTTCATTACTAAAATACTACAAACAATATAAGTTACATATAGAAATATCTAATGGGTCAACTGGTAATAATTAGAACAATACATTAGGAGTCATATATATAATATATATATATATATATATTTATATATATATATATATATATATATATATATATATATATATATATATATATATTATATATATATATATATATATATATATATATATACATATTGTAAAATAATTTAAAGCTGCCACTATTTGTAAAATAATTTAAAGGTTGTTTTTGGTTAGATGTGAATATATCCCAGTAGCTGCCACTATTTGAAAATTATTTATTTTTTTAATTTATATTTTTTTAAATAGGTAAAGGATGTAACTTCGGAATAATATGAAAGATCTGAGATGACGTCTTTAATTTAGATTCTTGATAAAACGAAATATAATATAATAATATATAAATACGATTATTAAGGTAGCGTGTTCGTGACCGAGACAAGAACACTGTTCGGAAGATGTTTCGCTGAGTTCCAACCTGTTATTATGATGTCCTTTAGATGTAGATGCATCCTTTATTTTATATTATGATTCTATGTAGATGCATCCTTTTATCATGATCGATTTAATCTTCTTTATTGTAGTAATTCTTTCTAAGAATATCATCTCATGAAATATTTCTTTATTGAGGATTTTAAATATCTTTGATGAATGGATTTAGTATTACCTCCACCTTTATGGCTAGAGATTTTAGTTTACCTCCACCTTTATGGCTAGAGATTTACCATTGGTCTTCTTTAAGATGCGGCTTCAGGTTGATTGTTGTTGTCTATCGTACGGCCTCAGAATAATTAATCTTATATAAATTTCTCAACCCTTTATATTCTTAAAAACTAACTCTACTACGAAATATTTTAACAATCTAAAATTAATTTTAACAATCCGAAAAACAAATTATAGATTTTGAAGCTATTTATGAATGAAAATAAAATATTATTTTCATTCATAAAATCACATGATACATTTTTAAGAAAGACACAGAAAAGTTCATTTTCATATAAAAATTGAACTTTACATGCCTCCCTTCAAAAATGTATCTTGTGCTCAAAATAAATGTAGAATCAACAACTTCTTGGATGAAATTTGGCTAAAAACTATTCGTCTTCAGATGACCCTTGAGAGAAATAATATAAAAATATGATCCAAAATAGATGAAGAAAATATTCCTTATCTTTGATGTATATCGTCAAATACTATGATGGCCCAGGTTATCAAGCTGTCCAATCAAATCCTGAACATCCAACTATAATACTCGAGAACAAGAATCCCAAGAGAATTAGTTATCAAAACTAATCTCCGACCCCTGAGTATAATAGTGACGGAGCTCCCACTATTATAGTCACCACAGAGCGTAAGCTACTGTGAGCGGTTTCACAATGGTGTGTTCCCGAAGGTAACATTACCATTTGAACTGGGTTCGCGTGAAAACTTTTCCGCGGAGCCTACCATGATGGATCAGTTTTTTAAGCGGTCCGATCAAATAACAGTTCTCATATTCCGGGATGTTCGTTCACCATGACGAATTCAACTTAGATAAGGTTTGAAGAATAATATAGAATAAATAACAACATCTTCTCTTCGTTTCAATCTAGAAGAACTTTAGCTAGATGTAAATAATCGTTGATTTGTTTGCATCTTTTCAGGTTGTTTCATTCTTTTGGTTGTTTGCATCTGTTTGCATCCCTTTAAAGGTTATTTGCGTCTCAATAAAAGGTTGTTTGCATCTTTTGGTTGTTTGCATCTTCTTAAAGGTTGTTTGCATCCCATTTAAAGGTTGTTTGCGTCTCAATAAAAGGTTGTTTGCATCCCACCGCTATGCCTCCATTTGTAAAATAATTTAAAGCTGCCACCATTTGTAAAATAATTTAAAGGTTGTTTTTGGTTAGATGTGAATAAATCCCAGTAGCTGCCACTATTTGAAAATTATTTATTTAATTTATATTTTTAAATAGGTAAAGGATGTAACTTCGGAATAATATAAAAGATCTGAGATGACGTCTTTAATTTAGATTCTTAATAAAACGAAATATAATATAATAATATATAAATACGATTATTAAGGTAGCGTGTTCGTGACCGAGACAAGAACTCTTTTCGGAAGATGTTTCGCTGAGTTCCAACCTGTTATTATGATTTTATGTAGATGCATCCTTTATTTTATATTATGATTCTATGTAGATGCATCCTTTTATCATGATCGATTTAATCTTCTTTATTGTAGTAATTCTTTCTAAGAATATCATCTCATGAAATATTTCTTTATTGAGGATTTTAAATATCTTTGATGAATGGATTTAGTATTACCTCCAGCTTTATGGCTAGAGATTTCAGTTTACCTCCACCTTTATGGCTAGAGATTTACCATTGGTCTTCTTTAAGATGCGGCTTCAGGTTGATTGTTGTTGTCTATGGTACGGCCTCAGAATAATTCATCTTATATAAATTTCTCAACCCTTTATATTCTTAAAAACTAACTCTACTACGAAATATTTTAACAATCAAAAATTAATTTTAACAATCCGAAAAACAAATTATAGATTTTGAAGCTATTTATGAATGAAAATAAAATAAAATATTTTTCATTCATAAAATCACACGATACATTTTTAAGAAAGACACAGAAAAGTTCATTTTCATATAAAAATAACTTAATAATTATAATATATAATATATATATATATATATATATATATATATATATATATATATATATATATATATATATATATATATATATATATATATACGTAACATAGTCCGAAGCAATGTAAGTACCCCCATAGAGCTTAACACGCGGGGTGATAGAATGGGCTAAACCATTCCGTTTAAATCCATTGCCCTTTGGTTTGTTCCTTTTCGCGTTTCATCTTCTCAGAGGGTTTCCAGTGTACACTTGACTCACATTGGAGTGTCTATGTTTTTTCGGAATCTCCCATAGAGCTTAACACGCGGGGTGATAGAATGGGCTAAACCATTCCGTTTAAATCCATTGCCCTTTGGTTTGTTCCTTTTCGCGTTTCATCTTCTCAGAGGGTTTCCAGTGTACACTTGACTCACATTGGAGTGTCTATGTTTTTTCGGAATCTATCCTACCCTCTGATTTCCTTTCCGGTCGTTCTATTGCAGCTGTTGTAGAGAGCCACTGTTCACCCAATAAATCTACTAATAGTGGTGTTCCTCAAGGGTCTGTTCTATCTCCAACACTTTTTCCGCTTTTCATTAATGACCTTCTCTCTGTTACTTCATCTCCTATCCACTCCTATGCTGATAACTATACCCTTCAGTACTCTTTTCATTTTGAAAGACATCTCTCCCAACAACAGTTAATAGACGCAAGGAGGGTGGCCTTGGAGCAACTAACCTCTGATCAATTTCGCATTTCAAATTGGGGAAGAGAAAACATGGTTGTTTTCAATGCCTCAAAAACTCAGTTCCTCCATCTCTCCACTCGACACAATTTTATACACAACTATGATATCTTCTTCGAAAACACACAACTCAAACCTTCATCTGTTCTTAATATTCTTGGTGTTTCTTTTTCTCGTGATCTTTCTTGGAAAGATCACATTACTTCTCTTTCTAAACAAGCTTCTAAGAGGTTGTGTGTTCTGAGGCGCCTTCAGAATTACTTGACGCCACCTCAGTTGCTTGTTCTGTAAAGGGGTGTTGTTCGTTTACAATGCCTTAAAAGTTCAATATCCATCTCTCCACATTCTTCCACACAACTATGATATCTTCTTCGAAAACACACAACTTAAACCTTTATCTCTCCTTAATATTCTTGGTGTTTCTTTTTCTCGTGATCTTTCTTGGAAAGATCACATTACTTCTCTTTCTAAACAAGCTTCTAAGAGGTTGGGTGTTCTGAGGCTCCTACACCATTTCTTTACTTCACCCTAGTTGCTTGCTCTGTATAGGGGTGTTCGCAACTGTATGGAGTACGCCGCACACAATCTGGGGTGGTTAAACTAATGAAGCTTTCCAAGAAAAGGTGGAGTCTAGGGCTTTTCGCCGTATCAACTCTCCTGCTCTCACTAATTCTCTCTCTAGTCTCTTTCTGTCAGTCAAAATGTTGCGTCCCTCTTTCGATACTATCGCTATTACAACGGACACTGCTCTTCTGAACACACTCGTCGCATACCTCCTCCATTGAGAAGAGCTTGTGTGACTCGCCTTTCTACACAGTCTCATCCTTTCTTTTTCCAACTCTTTGACCCCTAACTTAACAGCTATGTTCAATCTTACAAGTAATCTACTGGAAAAGTCTGGAACACACTTCCTTCATCTATTTT
>SEYY01000690.1:25000-28066 GCA_009176605.1 Armadillidium nasatum
ACGAGTGAAAGATAAGTATGGTTTTAATTTTACCGTAAGTAAACTTTTACTGTTTTAAACTTGCTACTTACTTTCTTCGATCTATAAATTGAATTTCTGTAGTATAAATTTTACATCATAATTTGTTTTAATAATTAAAGCTTTAATATTTTCAAAATTGATTTTAATGGTTTTCATAATTTTAACAATAATTATTTTAATTAGTTTACTGTATTGTGTGCTAGCGTGTGTGCATGTGCGCTTGCGGGAGTGAGTTAGTGAGTGCGTGTGTGCTGCGTGTGTGCGTGCGTGATTTTTTTTTTTTTTTTTTTTTTTTTTTTTTTTTTAAATGCCTAATTTGAGTGTTCGTGGGGCTGGGCGTAGACGGGGGCTTTCTATTACCTTTGCTAACGTTCGTGGCCTTCGATCTAATCTCGCGTCTTGTTGAACACCACCTCACTACCTCTCGTCCTAACCTTTTGCTTCTGTCTGAGACCCAGCTGGACAGGGATTCTTTCTCTAGCAATCTTAATGTCTCTAACTACAACTTTTTCACAATTTCCGTCTAAATGGTGGAGTCTGTGCCTATATTAACATTAACACTCCTGTGACACGTCTCGTAAATCTAGAATCTCCTAATTTCGATGTTTTATGGCTTAAAATCTGTCTTCCTACTACTACAATTATCTTGTGCTTCTCCTACTGCTCCCCTAATGGAACAGATTTTCCAGTCTTTTTTCAATATCTTACTACTACTCACGAGACTGTCACTTCTTCTCATCCAAAATGCTGAGGTCCTCTATTTAGGGGATTTCAACGTACACCACACTGAGTGGTTGGGTTCCTCTCATACTGATACAGGTGGGAGGGAGGCCAATTCATTCAGCATTCTTAACGATCTGGAGCAGTTGATTAGGGAACCCACACACATTCCAGATCGTCCTAACCAATTCTTGAATACACTTGATTTATGCTTCACCACTACTCCTTCTAGTTATAAATACACCATTTTCCCTCCTATTGGTAACTCTGACCATAATCTTATAGCTCTTAATTATAATGCTTTCTCTCCAACAGCTCCACCATGCCCTAAACGTACTTTCTGGCACTTTAATCGGGCTAATTGGGGGCAATGCGCCGCTTCTTTGCTAACTATCATTGGAGTGAATCTTGCTTTGTCTCGGGGGACGCTTCTGTCTCTGCTGAAAAGGTAGGGGCCGTAATCCTTGAAGGGATGGGCAGATTCATTCCATCTTCAACTAAATCTTTTTCTCCTCAAAATCCATGGTTCGATGGCAATTGTTCTCTTGTCTTTCGGGAGAGAGACAATGCTTATCGTGAATGGAAAAACTCTCCTTCTCCTATCACTCTTGCTAATTTTCATTCAGCCTGGAATCGTTGCAGGGATGTTCTTCGACGGACTAAGCGTACTTTCATTAAAAGGAAGTGCGCTGACCTCCATGGCTCTCCTACTGATAAAAATTTTTGGCCTCTTGTCAAAAATATCTCTAACAACTTCTGTAAATCTGACTTTCCTCCTCTTATTCGCTCTGATGGTTCTGTAGCTAATACTCCTTCTGAAAAGGCTAATCTCTTCGGCCTCCTTTTTTCATCTAATTCCACCCTGCTCGATTCTGGCATCCCTCCTCCTACTCCTTCTCCTCTCAGGTGTCCCATGCCTCTACCTATAATTACTCATGATCGGGTGCATGGGATCCTGAAATCTATGAACGTCAGGAAGGCCAGTGGCCCGGATGGCATTCCCCTCGTGTTCTGAGGGAGTGTGCTTCCGAGTTGGCCCCTGTCCTCGTTCAGCTCTACTCTCTATGCCTTAATACTAATACTTTTCCTCTATGCTGGAAGCGTGCGTTTGTTCAGCCGATCCCGAAAAAAGGTAGCCGTTCTGACCTTTCTAACTATCGACCTATAGCTCTCACTTGTGTTCTATCTAAAATTTTTGAAACTTTCCTCAACTCTCATTTCCTGGATCATTTGGAGTCTCATTCTCTTCTCTCTGATCACCAGTATGGCTTTCGTCGCTCGAGGTCAACTGGTGACATACTTTCCTATCTTACTGATCTATGGTCTTCTGCCCTTAGGGACTTCGGGGAGTCTTGTGTGGTGGCGCTTGACATATCCAAGGCTTTCGACCGGGTGTGGCATGCGTCACTACTCTCTAAGCTCCCTTCCTTTGGGTTTCCTCCTTCTATTTGCTTACTCTTGTCTAGTTTTCTCTCAGATCGTTCCATTTCGGCAGTTGTAGATGGAGCGACCTCTTCCTCCTTTTCTGTCAACTCTGGTGTTCCTCAGGGTTCTGTTTTATCTCCAACCTTATTCTTACTTTTCATTAACGATCTTCTCAACTGCACTTCTAACTCTGTTCACTCTTATGCTGATGATTCAACTCTACATTCTTCTACTCATTTCAAATCTGCTCCCTCTTTTGCTTCTAGACTTGTTTCTCGTCTTCAACTTTCCGATTCTATTCTTGCCGATCTGGATGGAATTTCCGGTGGGGACATAGCAACCTTGTGAAATTCAACTCTTTAAAAACTCAACTTCTTTACATCTCCCTCTCAAAAACACCTCCTAACTTTCCTATCCTCTTCGATGGCTCTCCCGTCTCACCTGTAAATAACATTAACATTCTTGGTCTAAACATAAACAACAAACTGTCTTGGAAACCACATATCACAATGGTTGCTAAAGCGCTGCCTCTAAGAAGCTGGGAGTTCTGTTCAGGTTGCGAGAATTTTTTTCTTCTGAGCAGTTACTCCAGATATATAAGGGTCTTATTCGCCCTTGTATGGAGTACTGTTCTCACATTTGGGGGGGCTCTGGCTCCTCCTCTCTTCTGGATAGGGTTGAGTCAAAAGCTATGAGATTAATAAACTGTCCCCTACTTTCAAACTCCTTGACCCTCTGTCCCTGCGACGTGACGTTGGCGCGCTATCTCTTTTCTACAGGTACTACAAGGCAGGTGCTCGAGGGAATTGGACCTCTCTCGCATTCCTCCACCGTTGCGTCGTCCTCGTTGCACGAGGGGTGCCCTGCTTTCGCACCAATTTTTGTGTGGACGTAGGGAAT
>SEYY01000690.1:35666-43166 GCA_009176605.1 Armadillidium nasatum
AGTATTAGTTTACTAAAGATAAGA
This sequence comes from Armadillidium nasatum, assembly GCA_009176605.1. Taxonomy (NCBI): domain Eukaryota; kingdom Metazoa; phylum Arthropoda; class Malacostraca; order Isopoda; family Armadillidiidae; genus Armadillidium; species Armadillidium nasatum. The sequence continues at coordinate 35,691 of SEYY01000690.1, forward strand.
AAAAATAAAAACATATTTGTTAGGAAAATGTTGTCTTAGAGAGTAAAAGAGAGAGAGAGAGAGAGAGAGAGAGAGAGAGAGAGAGAGAGAGAGAGAGAGAGAGAGAGAGAGAGAGAGAGAGAGAAAGCTGTGTACTTTTTACCTGTATTTCTGACTATGAAATGCTTTCGAGAGGGTAAGACACAAGGACTTGAAGGAGATGTTAGAGAGTCTTGAAATAAGATGATTTAAAAATAATCAAGAACAATATTCTGGCTAATGAGTCTGTTTGTCTAGATTTCTGTAGAAAAGTAATTTTTAGATTTGCTATATGAAGCAAGTAACACAAAAAATTTGAAAATAGTAAAATAAAATAAAAAATAAAAAAAGAAATGCAGATGTTGAGGCTATACCAAAATGATATGAAGCCATAAAATTAACATTAAACTCAGAGGAAACTTGGTTTAACAGGTAGATAAAATTAATTCTTTAGAAAGTTTAATCAATTCAGTAGAAGATGAGGGGACTGAGGGTAAATAAAGACAAAACTACCTTTGATTGGAAATAGAAAATGATGACTGACAAAAATAACTCAGTAAATACACAAAAAAAGGATCATTAACTACAATGTATAGTCAAAATTGGAATGCATAGATTTGAGGTAAGTGCACTAACCGAGACATCATAGCATTAGTGACTGTATACGGATAATGATGTCAGATTTCTCCAGCTAAGAAGTTATTGGAGAGAATTAGATTAATGAAGTGAGAAAGTTTATGAGACGAAAATTCCTAGGCTCCACCCTTTTAAGAACTATGTGAGTGGAACCTTCCCAACATTTGAAATTCTTATTGAACAAAGACGAACGACACTTCTAAACAGATCAAGCAACTGGGCAATGTGATGAAATATTTAATTATTATTATATATATTATATTATTATATAATATATTATATATATATATATATATATATATATATATATATATATATATATATATATATATAATATATATATATATATATATATATATATATATATATATATATATATATAATATATATATATATATATATATATATATATATATATATATATATATATATATATATATATATATATATATATATATATATATATATATATATATATATATATATATATATATATATATATATAATACAGCTTTTATAAATTTACAGAAGGATTATGATTCAGTACCTAGAAGTAATGTGTGGAGGAGTTTGGAAAGAGATTACGGAATATCAGGTAGAATGTTGATAAAGTCAAGAGTCTGTACGAGCTTTGATCATACACAATACTCACTGGACAGGAAAATGAAATGTTTTGAAGTGAAAATAGGAGTGCAGCAAGGTCGTGTGTTGTCACCACTGCTGTTCATTGCTTACATAGACAAGATAATTCAGAGATTTAAGGAGCAGTGGGAAGAAGAAACAGATCATGGTATTTTTGTATATGCAGACGATATTGCATTCTGGAGCGTGGATAGAGAAGATGGAATGAGTGTTGTGAACTGCCTGGCCTGAGAATGAATAAGGACAAAATCGCGATCCTAAGGATAGATATATAGATAGATAGATAGATAGATAGATAGAGAGAGAGAGAGAGAGAGAGAGAGAGAGAGAGAGAGAGAGAGAGAGAGAGAGAGAGAGAGAGAGAGAGAGAGAGAGAGAGAGAGAGAGATAGAGATGGAGAAGGATAAACATTCAGATCGTTGGAAGGAGGATAGAAGAGGTTGAATCTGTTTTTTTGGAAATGTATTCGAGAGTTGAAAGTGTTGATAACGAAATCACAAAGAAAATTAGCAATTATAGTAGATGTGTAGAAGTTTTCTCTTCACTGCTGAAGGATGCGAACATGCCTCTAGAGGGAAAGGAAACAATTTTTGAGACCATTCTGACACCGATATTGATGTATAGAGCGGAATGAGACTGAAAAGAGATTCCTCAGAACAATGCTGCTAAAAAGTAAAAGAAATAGGGTGAGAAATGAGTAAATTAGAGAAAGGGTGTAGGTGTGCCTTATCATAAAAAAGATAAAACAGGCTCAACTAAGGTTGTTGGGTCGCCTGGAAAGAATGGATGATCAAAGTGTGGCCGAGAGGATGTTGGGAATGGAGAAATGAAGGAAGAAGACAGAGAGGAAGACCGAGAAAGAGATGGAAAGATGAGGTGAAGGCTGTGCTTGAGAAACATGGTTTCCTTGACCTGGATGAGCTGAGGAATTCCGATGTTTTTGCTGACCTGAAAAATTGAAGAACGAGGCTGAACAGACTTACAAGTAGAAAATGCCTACCTGGAAACTGAAGAAGATTAAAATTTACATCGTACGAGTCTTGAACTATTCGAGAAAAAGAACGGTATATATATATATATATATATATATATAATAAATATATATATATATAATATATATATATATATATATATAAATATATATATATATATATATATATATATATATATATATATATATATATATATATATATATATATATATATATATATATATATATATATATATATATATATATATATATATATATATATATATATATATATATATATATATATATATATATATATATATATATATATATATATATATATATATATATATATATATATATATATATATATATATATATATATATATATATATATATATATATATATATATATATATATATATATATATATATATATATAATATATATATATATATATATAATATATATATATATATATATATATATATATATATATATATATATATATATATATATATATATATATATATATATATATATATATATATATATATATATATATATATATATATATATATATATATATATATATATATATATATATATATATATATATATATATATATATATATATATTATTACACGTGTATGAGGATCTGTACAATAAATTTATTAACTTTCACTTTTTTTTTAATTATTCTTATCCTTTTAGTCCTAATTCACTCGTAAGCCTTATCGCTCTCTCTCTCTCTCTCTCTCTCTCTCTCTCTCTCTCTCTCTCTCTCTCTCTCTCTCTCTCTCTCTCTCTCTCTCTCTCTCTCTCCCTCACACACACACAACACACACACACAACATAACTTCTTCTCTGATTTCTTTTCATTTCTACCAAAAAAAATTTAAAAAAAAAAAATATTCTTCAATTATTAATTCAGCTATTTGGGTCCTTGTTTAATACTTTTATTCATTATTATTATTATTATTATTATTATTATTATTATTATTATTATTATTATTATTATTATATTATTATTATTATATTATTATTATTATTATTATTTTATTATATTTTATTATTATTTATTATTATTATTATTATTATTATTATTATTATTATTATTATTATTATTATTATTATTATTATTATTATTATTATTATTATTATTATTATTATTATTATTATTATTATTATTATTATTATTATTATTATTATTATTATTATATATTATTATATTATTATCTATTTTTATTATATTATTATTATTATTATAATTATTATTATTATTATCATTATTACTATTATTTTTATTATTTTGAATTTTAATTGTTTTTATTACCATTACTATTATTATTATTATCATCATTATTATATATTATCTTAATCTTATTATTATTATTATTATTATTATTATTATTATTATTATTATATATCTATTATTATTATTATTATTATTATTATTATTATTATTATCATTACTATTACTATTGTTGTGATTATTATTTTTTATTATATCATTATTTTTATTGCTTTTATTATTTTAATTGTCCTTTTAATTGTTTATATCCAATTTCTATTTTTTATAATTATTCCAATTGACAAAATATGAAGAAAAATGTCAATTAGTTTTGTTACTGAGACAAAATTTCTTAACTGATTATAATTATTAAATGAGATTATTAATAATTTTTATCTTTGTAACTATTTATAAATTCTTAAATTTCATATAAACAGAGGTAATATTCGGATAGGAAAGTGATATTATTTTTGTTATATATATATATATATTATATATATATATATATATATATATATATATATATATATATATATATATATATATATATATATATATATATATATATATATATATATATATATATATATATATATATAATATATATATTATATATATATATTATATAATATATATATATATATATATATATATATATATATATATATATATATATATATATATATATATATATTACGCAAGAATAAAAATAATTTTAGGATTGAATTGATTTTTCTTTACATAAAATTAATAATATTGAAATTATGTAATTTAGTTTAAAATTATTGCAAATTAATAATGATTATAACTATTATTATCTAATGTTTTCTTATAAATTATATTTGAACGTATAAATCGTGAATATTATTATAATATTCTAATATGAGTATAAATTATAATTATAATATTCAATTTTTTGTTAATAAATTGTAATTGTAATAAATAAATTAAAATTTTAATATTATTATTCTAATGTCTATTACGATTATTATTATTATCATAAATAAATTATGATTATAATAAAATTATTCTAATATCTGTTAATGATTATTATTATAATAAATAAATCATAATCATAATAAAATTATTTTAATATCTATTTATGATTATTATTATAATAAAGAAATCATAATTATAATACAATTATTCTAATGTCTATTCATGATTAGTATTAAAATAAATTAATATAATTATAATAAAATTATTATAATCTAATTTCTATTCTAATCTATTTATGATTATTATTATAATAAATAAATCATAATTATAATAATATTATTCTAATGTCTATTTATGATTATTATTTTAATAAATAAATCAAAATTATAATAAAATTATTCTAATATCTATTTATGATTACTATTATAATAAAAAAATCATAATTGTAATTGCTTTGTTTTATTATCATTTGTTCATTGGATGCATCAATTAAGAGTATTTAATTTCTTATTATTCAATTAAACGACCTAATAAGTATGACATTAAGAATAAAATTTGTGTTTAGAAAGTAAGAAGCTTTTTTTTTTTTTGTTAATTAAATATTTTAATATATTTATAAATATTTTAAAATATTTAGAATATTTAAAATATTTTAATGTTTAAATTTTTAAATATAATATATATATATATTTTAGTGATTAAATTATTTTAAAATATAAAAAAAAAAATTTAATATTTTAAAATATTGGTTTTCTTTGTAAATGATCAAATTCAAGTGTTTTAAAATATGCCAAAATATACAATGTTGGAATGAGAATCCTGTAAGATTTTCCGGCTAGTTTCAACTTTGGATCTGACTCCAATTCCGGCTCCGAATCCGGTTCCGGCTCCGGGTCTGATTCTTTCCTTTTAAAATTAAAAGACTCTGACTTTGATATCTGCTCTTGACCTTTCTATATTATGGTAAACAATTTTTTTTTACATCAAACTCCTGATTCGGTTCCACAAAAAAATTTCTTTGCTCCATCTCCAGCTCCATCTCCAATTCCATCTCCAGCTTCAATCCAGCTCCATCTCTGGCCCCTTCTCCGGTTTCATCTCCAGCTCCAGCTCCAGCTCAAGATCAATCTCAAGATCAATCTCAAGCTCAAGCTAAAGCTCAAGCTCAAGCTCAAGCTCAAACTAAAGCTCAAGTTCCAGCTCCGAAGTCTTGATTATAGGTATCTTCAAAAGTTCTGTAAATTTGAGACAAAACGCAATAATTGTGTAATATTCGAACTGACTCATTTGCTTCCCGAGCCTTATTTTACGAATAGAATGGGATTACTTTTACAAAGAATCCCACATATCACTTTCTTATCGTTTAAGCAGTTCGCATCTCATGGGCATTGCCCTATTCGAGGAGGGGTACTTTCAAGGAATGCTTTTGCTATTACCAATACGAGAGATCGAACAGCTCCTACCACTTGAGTCAATTAGTCACTCTACCGCTATGACACGGTCACGACATGACATCCTCTTCCTCCAGGATTAAAGTTTCTGATCGTCTGAGGTTGCGTCATATATTTAAGATGTTTCTATTCAAAAAGCTCTACTTGAAAGGGTGGAGTTCTAGGGATTTTCGTCTCATAAACATTCCCACTTTTGCTACTCTCAGAATACTATATATATATATATATATATATATATATATATATATATATATATAATATATATATATATATATATATATATATATATATATATACTATATATATATATATATATATATATATATATATATATATATATATATATATATATATATATATATATATATATATATATATATATATATATATAGAGAGAGAGAGAGAGAGAGAGATGAGATAAAATGAAAAAAAAAGAAAAAAAGAAAATATGACCAAAAAGTTTCGTTGCTCCTCAAATTTGAAATCAAATTACTTTATTTTCTTTTTTTCTTTTTTTGTAAATCCGAACAAAAATGGGAGACTTTCCTTAAAAAAAAAGTAGCTATGTACAGCGAGTTTAAAAAGGATTAGCTTAAAATTTTAATAACCTAACCTAACCAAACCTATCCTAACCTAACTAACCTAACTTAATCTAACTTACCCTGACTTAACCAAGTTGGACCTAACCAGATGGAACGTTGCATCTAACAAAGAAGTTAATTAAATAAGAGAATTTTAAAGATTTTTATCCTTAAAAAATGCAAATGAAATTCTAATTTATATATTATAGTTTAATTTAAATTTTCAGTCTAAAACATTTGTTTAAATTTCATCAGCCAATTAAATTTAATTTAAAATTTTCTATAGTTATTGAAATTAATTACCTGTAACTAAATATTAAAAGAAGAATTTAAGTAAATTATTATCTTTTTATTTGAAACTAAAAAATTAATTAAATTAAATTTTAAAACTTTAATCAATTAATTAAATGATTAAATTTATACCCGGAGGTCATTGTTTTTAAGGATGAAGAGAGAGGAAGAGAAAGGACATAAGAGAGAGAGAGAGAAGATAAAGTGAAAAGAAGAGATATGATAGAGAGAAGGAAGAGAGAAAAGAGAGAGTGAGAGAGGAGAAGATAGAGAAAGAAAAGAGTAGAGAGAAAAGAATGTGAGAGGGAAGAAAGAGAGACGAAAGAAGTCAAAAGAGAAGAAATGGTATAGAAAGAAAAGAGAACACAAAGAAGAGAGATAGAAAATAGAGAGAAAAGAAGAGAGAGAGAGAGAGAGAGAGAGAGAGAGAGAGAGAGAGAGAGAGAGAGTAATCTTGTATAAGAAGATTGTAAGAACCTTGAAAAGAATTGATAGATTATATTTGTTATATTATTTTTGCTTTTCTTTCAAGTCTTTATTTGAAAGGTCACACAGACTCCACGTCATTATTACCGTAATGTAATTTTTACTTTTACGTAAATGCGGAACATTACTTGTAATGAGTTTTAATTTCCACTCTTCTAATTCTATG
>SEYY01000690.1:55666-60666 GCA_009176605.1 Armadillidium nasatum
GAATCTACTACACTATAATAAGTCTCTCTCTCTCTCTCTCTCTCTCTCTCTCTCTCTCTCTCTCTCTCTCTCTCTCTCTCTCTCTCTCTCTCTCTCTCTCTCTTTCCTTCTTTATTTATTTCTCTCGCTTTTTCTTTATATATATATATATATATATATATATATATATATATATATATATATATATATATATATATATATATATATATATATATATATATATATATATATATATATATATATATATATATATATTATATATATATATATATATATATATATATATATATATATATATTATATATATATATATAGATATAATATAGATAGATAGATATAGATAGATAGATAGATAGATAGATAGATAGATAGATAGATAGATAGATAGATAGATAGATAGATAGATAGATAGATAGATAGATAGATAGATAGATAGATAAATAGAGAGATAGATAGATAGAGAGAGAGAGAGTGTGTGAGAGAAGAAGAAGAAGAAGAAAGTAATTTATAACTTTTACAAACAAATAAAAAATAATAATTCTAAAAAAAATCAAGACTAAAATATTCAACTATTAAGAATTCAGATTCATTTAATGTACTATGAGTATATAATTTATATAAATTTGGGCAGTGATACTGAGACATCAACACACGCACACACACGCACACACACCATATATATATATATATATATATATATATAATATATATAATATATATATATATATATATATATATATATATATATATATATATATATATATATATATATATATATATATATATACATACAAGGTGCGTTCAAAAGGTATCTGACCTTTGTTCATAAAAAAATACTCTTATCCAGATGCAACAAACTTACACAAATCTCCTTAAAATTAGCTCCCTTGAGCTGCCACACACGTCTCTTAACGGTTCTGCCACTGTTGGAAGCCCACTGGAGCGCCTCATTTGGGATGGCGCACAGATGGTCCGTCGAATTTCGCATAATGTTTTCTCTGGACTGAAATCTGATCCTTTTAAGGGAAATTTTCAGCTTAGGAAAAAGTCAGAAGTCACACTGAGCCATGTCGGGAGAGTAGGAAGCCTAAAGAAGCAAGGTATATTGTTTCCCTAGGGAACTCTGTATCACATGTGAAGAATGGGCGGGTGCGTTATCGGTGTTAAGCCTCCAATTGCTCGCTTCCCGTTGGCGTCACACAGCATCACGAACGCGACGCAGAACCTCTGGTGATGGTTGTGCCAGGTATCGCGTACTCGTTATGAACCACGCTTCTAGAGTCAAAGAAGACGGTGAACATAACTTTGACATTGCTGCGGACCTGCCTTGCTTTTTTTGGATGTTGGAATCATCAATTTTGATGATAACGACTTGGTTTTTAGGTCGTACCCAGTGATCACTGGGTTGAAGAAGTTATTAGCTTTAGTACGATTTTCGCTGAGATTCTCATGAAGCCCAAATCCTCATTCATAATGGAAAGAACTGATCCAATGCTGACTCCCACCTCATTAACACTTCCATTCTCATCGATTCTCTCCAAATTCTTTCTCGCATCCAAACTTTTCCGCCATTTTCTCTATTACAACAAATACTTCTCAGCTGGACTCTTCTGTCGCATTCCTCCTCCTTTGAAAAAGAGTTCGTGTGACTTGTCTTTTTCATACAGTCTCATTCTTCAATGTCAAAACCTAACTCTCTGACACTATACCCCTATATTCATTCGGCCATGAACTCTACTGTTAAATCTTTACATATTTCCTTCTGCTACCTTTACCACTATATATATATATATATATATATATATATATATATATATATATATATATATATATATATATATATATATATATATATATATATATATATATATATATATATATATATATATATATATATATATATATATATATATATATATATATATATATATATATATATATATATATATATATATATATATATATATATATATAATATATATATATATATATATATATATATATATATATATATATATATATATATATAGTTCAAATTATTGTATGCACAATTTACTTTTTCCATAAATAGTTGATATATAATATGTTTATAATAGTTTTTGCAATATTTCTTTTAATTCTATAAGAATAACCTCGAGGAAGAAGATCGTAAATTCTCTTCATAATGTTAAACTTTCAATATATATAAAAATTAATTAAAAACTTTTCATTTAATAACATCATTCAGTCTATATATATATATAATATATATATATATATATATATATATATATATATATATATATATATATATATATATATATATATATATATATATATATATATATATATATATATATATATATATATATATATATATATATATATATATATATATATATATATATATATATATATATATATATATATATTATATATATATATATATATATATATATATATATATATATATATATATATATATATATATATATATATATATATATATATATATATATATATATATATATATATATATATATATATATATATATATATATATATATATATATATATATATATATATATATATATATATATATATATATATATATATATATATATATATATATTATATTAATGACAAGTATTTTGTACTAATGTAGCATAGAATATTGCAACAATCTTTCGTAAGAGAATGGCATGTTAATATGTTAGTACATATACATACAGACACCTCAAACGATCACACACTTACACATACACACACGTACTCACACACAAACATATATATATATATATATATATATATTATATATATATATATATATATAATATTATATATATATATATATATATATATATATATATATATATACTGTGTACCAAATTTAGCTCGACTGAAGTCACCGAAACCAGATATTAAGCACTGGAAGTTAAAAATTTACAAGGTCTAAAAAAGTTAAAATCTTTAAAAAAAATTTTATTATATGGATTAATAATTTTACTACTTAGATGTTGTTGCGTTAGGCTCAGGTTTGGGTGGGTTTCCTTTGGGCTTTTTCTTGTCACTACCTGAAAAAGGTCTTGCACGTCAGTAGTGTTAATCTCTATTAAATAAAATTTCGTAATTTATTTTTGTTTACTAAGTTTAATTCAAGTTTTTATTTTTTTAAACTTCTATATATCTTTAATATCCTTATTCTTGACTGTATTCTTAGAGGTCTAGCAAACCGAAATTTATGTAGTTTTAAATAAATTACAAGATAAATTAAAAAGTTCGATATTATATATATATATATATATATATATATATATATATATATATATATATATATATATATATATATATATATATATATATATATATATATATATATATATATATATATATATAATAATTCTTTTCCAACTCTGGTGGAATTTGGTAGGCCTCCGGCCTTTGCCCACCGGAGGAAACTAATATATATATATATATATATATATATATATATATATATATATATATATATATATATATATATATATATATATATATATATATATATATATATATATATATATATATATATATATATATATATATATATATATATATATATATAAAAGCAAAAAATAATAATTATGGGATGGAAGTATTCAGACATCATTTAGAAAATTATGATAGCAATAAGTCACGCAAAAAAAAAAAAAAAAAAAATTTTCAAAATTTCAAAATTTCGACAAATACAAGAAACTTTAGTAAATCTTCCAAGTCAAAAATATTTGTAACAAAGAAAATCAAATTATGAGTTCAAATTTACGTGACGAAACCCTTGCAAGTATATACCAGATGTCCTCATCCAATAAATATATATTATTAAAAATGTACAAAAATTAATTGATTTAATAATAAAGAATTCTGAAATTAAAAATTAAAATTGAATAGTAAGTAAATTTAATTTATATGTTTTGTGGGAGAAAAATTGATATCAGTCAGGTAATAAACATAATAACAATGATGAAAATTTTCAATGTAAAGTCAAATCCAAGATTTTGAAATCGAGTGATTTTTTTTTTTTTTTTAAATAAATTAATGAAATTAAATATCTTGTTATATAGCATAAAACATTACGAAAATCATACGTAACAGAATGGCATATTAATATCTCATATACATACATACTATATATTATATATACGCTATATATATATATATATATATATATATATATATATATATATATATATATATATATATATATATATATATATATATATATATATATATATATATATATATATATATATATATATATATATATATATATATATATAAGGAATCAAAATATTTTGTTCGTAGGACATTTTTCTAATGAATAAATTAAAGTTTTAATAAAAAGTGTTTTACTTCACTAATCTAATAATCAAAGGCAAATAATCGGCTTAACTATAAAAAGAAAACTTATAACCCAATTATCCCTGAATATACATACAACCTACTGCGGTAGGTAATAAATCCTCCCAATTAAGAAACTGGATTAGTGACTGCTATATTATATATATATATATATATATATATATATATATATATATATATATATAATATATATATATATATATATATATATATATATATATATATATATATATATATATATATATATATATATATTATATATATATATATATATATATATATATATATATATATATATATATATATATATATATATATATATATATATATATATATATATATATATATATATATATATATATATATATATATATATATATATATATATATATATATATATATATATATATATATATATATATAATATATATATATATATATATATATATATAAACTTCTTTAGTGGATCAGAATTTTTTCTTTAAATTTTAAAAAAAAAGATAACGATAATAAAATATTACCCTCGAATTACATTTAAGTTTTCCTCTCTCTCTCTCCCGCTCTCTCTCTTTCTCACTCACTCTCTCTTCAGCTCTCTCTCTCTCTCTCTCTCTCACTCTCT
>SEYY01000690.1:73166-75666 GCA_009176605.1 Armadillidium nasatum
TCTTCGTACTATGGACAGAATAACACGCTCTAGGATTCAGGAAATGTTTCGTGTAGCGTCAAAGACTCGTTTTACGGGGTCGAAAAGAAAATCAACAGAATTAACTGGTGTCAGATATATATGTTGCCGCAAATGACCCCACAAGAAATAGACCAACGAATTGCAATCGAGAGAGAGAGCGCAGGTCATTAGTTAGTTCACCTGTTCACCTCTGCAAGTTCATCGGTCTAGAAACGTATCGTCTGCCAACCAAACAAAAGTGTGGCGGAGCACCACAGCGCATAAACCAAAGGTTGTGTTGAATGTCCAGGAGGTTCAACTCTTGTTCCAATGTCGGATAACATGTTTTGCAAAAACTTCGGTCCTAACAGATGATCCCAAAGATACTGGCTGTTGGTCATCAATGCTGTCTAACACATTCTCCCCCACTTCAGGCGTTAGAATGTCTTGTAGCATCAAATGCTGTGGTTCGACGTCGAAAGGTACCACGCTGCTTTTGACGCTGATGGATTGTAGCAAACTTTTCCTTCACCTCACACCGTAGAGTCTGGGTAAGTTTCTATATACAGTTGACGGCCCAAATTCTATTTCTCATTCTCTCTTTCATAAAAAAAATGCTTATCATCCAATTCCTCCGATATTTACTACATACTACGAGATCGTGTGTCAGAGAGATGCAACATAGATATTTTAGACGTTTAGGTAGTTTAGACATTCTTGATAGTTTATGGGTGCTAGTTCCGCATAACAAGAGGGCTTAGGATTTCCTTGGTTGTTTTCATCCCCAAAATTTATGCTGTAACTAACAACACGAAATACAATATTACTATAGTGGTGTAATAAGATCATACGTCACATCAGACGTTGTTATGTCTGTTTGTACCAATAACAATTCATTATATATATATATATATATATATATATATATATATATATATATATATATAATATATATATATATATATATATATATATATATATATATATATATATATATATATATATATATATATATATATATGAGCTATATATTAAAATTTTAACATTAGCCCATATCTGTATAAATTGTCCCAAAAGAGGAGTTATGACTTAGACTTAGAAAACGTAATTTCGCATGGTTCTAGGGTCTGGGATTCCTTTTAACCAGTTTTTTTTTTTTTTTTTTTTTTTTTTTTTTTTTTTTTTTTTTTTTCCATGTACTACTGCAGGAATTTTCCTGCAGTTCGATTCCACCCTTCAGTCATGCGGGATATGGTGTAGTGTTATATATATATATATATATATATAATATATATATATATATATATATATATATATATATATATATATATATATATATATATATATATATATATATATATATATATATATATATATATATTATATATATATATATATATATATATATATATAGGTATGTACTGAAACTATATATTAGTGCATATTTTACGAGTTTTTTTTTATACTTTTAATATTTTAATACCTTTTAGGCTTGCAGGCAACTTTCAAGTACAATTGTTTCCTTTTTTTTTTTTTTTTTTTTTTTTTTTTTTTTTTTTTTTTTATTATTATTATTAAACAGAGGAAAAACATGGTAAATGGTAGAAACGAATCCACCTTTGTTTATAAAGATATAAAATTCAGCTTAGAAAAAGAAAAAAAAGTTAAACCGAGTTTTGAATATTTATTAATGAAGGAAGCTAAAAATATGAAAGTTAAAAAAAAAAAAGCTTTGGTTTTAGCAACGTATAATAATATATTGAATCATTTTTTTACATTCGCAAATGTACAAAAACGAAACTGAAGATATAAAATATAAACCAATTTCTATAATTGTTGCTAGAAATTTGTCTTCTAAATTATCTAAAAAATAAAATTGATGTTTTGTTGCAGTATAGTATAGTATAGTATAGTATAGTATAGTATAGTATAGTATAGTATAGTTTAGTATAGCATAGTTTATCATAGTATAGTATAGTTTAGTATAGTATAATTTAGTATAGTTTAGTATAGAATAGTATAGTTTAGTATAACAGTATAGTATAGTATGGTATGGTATAATAGTATAGTATAATATAGTATTATAGTATAATATAGTATAGTATAGTATAGTATGGTATTGTATAGTATAGTTTAGCATAGTATAGTTTAGTATAGTCTAGTATATTTTAGTGTAGTTTAGTATATAGAATAGTATAGTTTAGTATAATATAGTATAGTACAGTATAGTATAGTATAGAATAGTATGGTATAGTATAGTATAGTATGGTATTGTATAGTTTAGTATAGTATAGTTTTGTATACGTTATTAAAATATAGCATAAATAGTACTGCAAAGTATTTTTATATTTTTGTGCAATAAATTAATTTTTATCAAATAAAACATTAAAATTAAAGAAAAGGAAAAATAGCAAATAAACAATAAGTATCTGATTTCACACGTACACATGCAATCCCAAACAAACACACACACATACATACACGCGCGCACACACACACA
>SEYY01000690.1:85666-90666 GCA_009176605.1 Armadillidium nasatum
CCTAATAAATTATAACAAACCTCTGTCTGATGAATTCACGTCATAAGAACATTAGATTCAAAAGGGGAAATAGGGAATTGGACGTGAAGACTCATTGATTTAGGGTCTCTTTTTAATCCCCCTAACCCTATCTTTCTCTTCTAGGGCCCCCCACCCCAGTTTTGGGGTCCCTTCACTACTGAAAGCTGGAGCAAATTGTGTATAAAAGGGAAATTTTTTTGTCACACATCAACAGTAGCACATCAAGATGCGTCTTTTGGTGAGTGATCTTTTGCGTGAATTTTTAGTATTACGACAATAGTAAATGTCACTTTCGGCTTTCCAATAATATATATATATATATATATATATATATATATATATATATATATATATATATATATATATATATATATATATATATATATATATATATATATATATATATATATATATATATATATATATATATATATATATATATATATATATATATATATATATATATATATTATATATATATATATATATATATATATATATATATATATATATATATATATATATATATATATATATATATATATATATATATATATATATATATATATATATATATATATATATATATATATATATATATATATATATATATATATTATATATATATATATATATATATATATGGGTAGGGAATGAAAGTGATGGAGGGTCTAAGAGAAGTATGGAAGAAAGGGAGAATTTCGAAGGAAATAAAGGTAAAAATGTTTGAGTGTGTGTTTTCTGTTTGTAATATATGGGTGTGAAACTTGGATGGTAAATTGCTCAGGCGAGGAAAAGTTTTGAATGTGCCTGAGATGAAAGAATTAAGAACGATGTGGTGTAAAAAGGATAGATAGGATTAAAAATGAAAGAATAAGGGAAATGTGTGGATGGAGGAGGGGTGTGATGAATAGACCAGGGGAGGGTGTACTAAGATGGTTTGGACATGTGTGTAGAATGAATGAAGACAGGACAATGAGCAGGATTTCTTAGATCTGAGATGGAGGTAGGAAGAGGGAGAGGAAGGAGAATGTGGAGATGGAAGGATGGGAGTAAGGGAAGCTTTGGGAGGAAGGAGTTTGAGTTTGAAAGAGAGTAGTAGACTAGCGGAGGACAAGGTGAGATGAAGGGAGGTGGTGAGGGTGAATGAGAGGTAAAAGTAAGTATGGGGAATTTGTTGCCGGCATCACCCCACGAGAGTGGGAAAGGTGAAAAGTGAAATAAAATATATATATATATATATATATATATATATATATATATATATATATATATATATATATATATATATATATATATATATTATATATATATATATATATATATATATATATATATATATATATAAAGCAACGTGAATTTTAATTGATAAGTGCTGGAAGAGCTTACAACAGCTTAAAAAAAATGTAGAAAGATTAATGCAATTCATAACACTAGGATCTTATTTTTTAGACACGGATAGGAACTAACGGATATTGCATAACGCCAAATCACAGTTCACACTACGCTGCTGATATATATATATATATATATATATATATATATATATATATATATATATATATATATATATATATATATATATATATATATATATTATATATATATATATATATATATATATATATATATATATATATATATATATATATATATATATATATATATATATATATATATATATATATATATATATATATATATATATATATATATATATATATATATATATATATATATATATATATATATATATTATTATTTATTACTAACAAAGATTATTATTATTATTAATTATTTATTATTATTATTATTATTATTATTATTATTATTATTATTATTATTATTATTATTATTATTATTATTATTATTGTTATTATTATTATTATTTATTATTATTATTATTATTATTATTATTATAATTATTCTTTTTATTTAGGAATTCAAAGTCAGCTTTAGAAACTCTAAAAATATACTTATAATTTAAATTTAATTTCCATGATATTATTATTTTATATTATTATTATTATTCCTAAGCATTATTATTATTATTATTATTATTATTATTATTATTATTATTATTATTATTATTATTAGTATTAGTATTAGTATTATTACACTGATAGGTAGTAGTAGTAAAAGCATAAGAAACAATAATAATAATGGTGATAGTACTATAGTAGTAATAGCAACAATTAAAAAATTAGTATTTGCAGTTTTAGTAATAGTAGTAGTAATTTAGTAGTAGTAGTAGTAGTAGTAGTAGTAGTAGTAGTAGTAGTAGTAGTAGTGTTAAGGGTAGTTTTAAATATAGTTGTAAAATAAATGCCAAATTGATACGCTTTAACATCTCGATGCAAACATTATTTATCTTTGAAAGAATTCCAAATCAAAGAGAGTTAAGTCCATTAGTTTCCTCCATAGATTCAATGCAAATATTGTCCTAACGAATCGTTGGGACAAGTGGTAAAAATGTCATAACAAATTTTTACAATTATTTTCTTACGCTTGACATCTTTTCTCAAATGAAAATTTTACTATGACATTTTTGCACACTTGTCCCACGATTCGTTAGGACAATTTTTGCAGTGTATGACCGAGGAAACTTAGTTTCAAAAGTTTTTTTATTTGAAGAAATTTTAACGATATAGTAGTTGGTTCCCAATCTTTTTTCGATTATGGATCCCTTGAGTCCTAACTTTACGTATGTGGACCTACGGACCCTCTGAGTCCGTATGTAGACCCCCTGGGGGTCCAGGTGAACCCTGGTTGGGAAACGCTGCTATGCACACACAATTTTGCTTTCCTTTTAGTATATGAACATATATTTACATTTTATTTTTCCTTATCCTGTGTTTAAAAAGAAAATATCTTGTAGGTAGCATGTTCCTCTCAGGAAGCTGGGTCACCAACTTGTTATATGACATTATTATTATTATTATTATTTTATTATTATTATTATTATTATTATTATTATTATTATTATTATTATTATTATTATTATTACTATTATTAATATTTATATTATTATTATTATATATTATTATTATTATTATTATTATTATTATTATATTATTATTATTATTATTATTATATTTTTATATTTATTTTTTCATTATTATCGCTATAATTATTATTTCTTTCATTTTTATTATTATTTTTATTTTTATTATTTCTTTTATTATTATTATTATTATTATTATTATTATTATTATTAATTATTATATTATTATTATATTATTATTATATTTATTATATTTTTTTTATTTTTTTTTTATTTATTATTTAATAATTTTTTATTTTATTATTTTTATTTTTTAATTTTTTTATTATTTTTTTAATTATTATTTATTATTATTATTATTATTATTATTATTTATTATTATTATTATTATTATTATTATTATTATTATTATTATTATTATTATTATTATTATTATTATTATTATTATTATTATTATTATTATTATTACGAATGGAATTAGAAGTATTAGTACTAATAAATGTGATAGTGGTTGTAGAAATAGTAGCTGTAGTAGAAGGACAAGTACTGGTAGATCTCTCTCTCTCTCTCTCTTATAATATTCTCTATATATATATATATATATATATATATATATATATATATATAATATATATATATATTATATATATATATATATATATATATATATATATATAATATATATATATATATATATATATATATATATATTATTTTGATTATTTGATTTCAGATCGTGTCTTTCGTAATAAGCTGTGTTTCGGCAGCTCCTCAAAGCTACGGTCCGCCCCCATCTACTGGTTTTACTCCTGGCGGATATGGTGGAGGAGGAGGAGGTGGTGGTGGATATGGAGGAGGAGGTGGAGGAGGATGTGCCGAAGGAGAGGTTATGAATGTAGATGGAAGTTGTGTGAGACCAATAGTCACAAGAAACATTTTCGTGTACGCGGCCCCTCAAATACCTGGAATTATCGGACCCCCACCCCCACTTCCGCAACCCAAAATTGATTACAACATCGTCTTTATTCGAACTCCAGAAGCTCCTGAAGGACAAGAACCAATTGTTATTCCTCCTCCTCAGCAAAAGACTTTGGTTTATGTACTTAATAAGCTTGGTCAAGCAGGAGGGCAACAAGTTATTGAAGTTCCTGCGGGACCTAACCAAAGTCCTGAAGTTTACTATGTTAACTATAATGAAGGCGATAATCCAACTCTTCCTGGCGGTTTCACTTTACAAGAGGCACTCTCATCTGCTGCCGCACAAGAGGGTCAATTGATAGGCGGTGGAGGAGGTGGAGGATACGGTGGAGGAGGTGGTGGATTTGGAGGCGGCGGTGGAAGTGGATACGCTGCCCCACCTCCACCCTCTGGTGGTGGAAGATATTAGATATTAAATATATATATCATTGAATTAAATTATCAAGATGAATTTTCAGTACATTACAATTGTCACTATTTAAAAATTTCTTTAAAAAAAAAAAAAAAAATTCTAATAATCTTTTCATTTCCAACTTTTGTCTAGTCATTTAAACTTTTTAATAAATCATTTTCCTTTCATTTTCATTGTTTTCATATCTATTAAATAAAACTTTTTTTCCCCCATTAATATATTTATAAGCAGTTGTTATACTCTTTTATGAGATGTTTATGTAAATGTGTAAAGTTTTTATGTAGAATAAAATCATATATAAAAACGATCGTGGATTCTTTTTTCTTTCTAACTGTGCAAGCTCATACTATATATATATATATATATATATATATATATATATATATATATATATATATATATATATATATATATATATATATATATATATATATATATATATATATATATATATATATATATATATATATATATATATATATATATATATATATATATATATATATATATATATATATATATATATATATATATATATATATATATATATATATATATATATATATATATATATATATTATATAT
>SEYY01000690.1:100666-103166 GCA_009176605.1 Armadillidium nasatum
TATATATATATATATATATATATATATATATTATATTATTATTATTATTATTATTATTATTATTATTATTATTATTATTATTATTATTATTATTATTATTATTATTATTATTATATATTATTATTATTATTATTATTTATTATTATTATTAACATCATTATTAATATTATTTTTCTGGTTAAGGTGAGGAAGAGCCATATTGTACGAGGTTAAAATTTCGCTCAAGACTCAACGTACGTTTCGGTGAAACGATCTCTTCCATATCTGAAAGAATCTCACAGGAAGCATTCTAAGCTTCGTTATTTTAAAGACATAATTTTCAAATGTTTCTCTTTAAAATATGTTCACTCTGAATTTTCATTTCTCATTAATTAAGTTCAGTTGAATTGAAACACCTTTCTTTACACCCTAAAAAAATTACAAAATATGTAATTCCATTCTACCTTTTTTTCTTTCTTCAAATCATCGATAAAAACTGTTAATCTCTCTCTCTCTCTCTCTCTCTCTCTCTCTCTCTCTCTCTCTCTCTCTCTCTCTCTCTCTCTCTCTCTCTCTCTCTCTCTCTCTCTCTCTCTCTCTCTCTTTTAGCTTTTAAGAATGAGTTTTTGTCCAATTTTTTTATTTAATAAATTTTGTTTACTACAATTTTACTACAATTAAATTGGAAGGTAAGAAGGTAAAGTTATTATTATTATTATTATTATTATTATTATTATTATTATTATTATTATTATTATTATTATTATTATTATTATTATCATTATTTATATTTTTATTATTTTTATTACTATTTATTTACTATCATTTTTATTATGTTGGATTATTTTTTTTTTTTTTTTTTTTTTTTTTTTTTTTTTTTTTTTTTTTTTTTTTTTTTTTTTTTTTTTTTTTTTTTTTTTTTTTTTTTTTTTTATTTTATTATTTTTATTATTTTTATTATTATTTTTATTATTATTATTATTACTATTATTAATATTATTAATATTAATATTAATATTATCATTAATATTAATATTGTTATCATTATTAATATTGTTATAGTTATTATTTTTATTATTATTATTTTTAATGTTGTTATTATTATTATTATTGTTGTTATTACCTTTTATTATTACTATTATTATTATTGCTATTACTATATTTATTATTCCTCATTATATTATATACATCATATTTGTATCTTGATGGTTATTAAAATATAGTGATGAACTATTATCAACTAAACTTTGGGGTTCAAATGAAAATAATGTATATCCCCTTAGTAGCCCCTTTTCAGAGTAATGTACAGCTAGCTAATTATTAATATTGTATCTAGTAGAATAGGACCTACTGAAACACTGAATAATCTGCAATTGTACTTCTGAATAAATCATATTGAAATTGAAATTATATGTGATTATTATTATTATTATTATTATTATTATTATTATTATTATTATTATTATTATTATTATTATTATTATTATTATTATTATTATTATTATTATTATTATTATTATTATTATTATTATATATTATTATTATCATTATTATCACAATTATATTATTATTATTATTATTATTATTATTATTATTATTATTATTATTATTATTATTATTATTATTATTATTATTATTATTATTATTATTATTATTATTATTATTATTAATTATTATTTATTATTATTATTATTATTATTATTATTATTATTATTATTATTATTATTATTATTATTACCTCCCAAATTTTATTATCGTAAACTTTTACAATTTAAAAAACACGTTCTATTTTTAACACAGAAGGATTATTATTTTTTTTTATTTTATTTTTTATTTTGGCCAAAGGACTTGAATCAGAGATTCCATACTATCTCTCATAGTGTTTTCTTCCCTATACTTCTTCCTTTTCTTCTATTCTTAATAACCACAGTTTTACTATTATTATTATTATTATTATTATTATTATTATTATTATTATTATTATTATTATTATTATTAATATAATGGTAATTATTATTTTTATTAATATTATTGTTATGATTATCATTATATTTAATATTATTATTATTATTATTATTATCATTATTATTATATTATTATATATTATTATTATTATTATTATTATTATTATTATTATTATTATTATTATTATTATTATTATTATTATTATTATTATTATTATTATTATTTTTGTTCATAGGAATTTTCATTCATCTCTTGCAATATATTGACAGTCATTGATGTGAAAATGAAACTGTTCATCATATCAAGGTGATAGGAGAGCTTTCTGTTTAAACGGGGTCTCAACAAAAGCTCTATTAAAGCATTAAGTTCTTCTAATATGTCAATAATGATTTTTTCGTCAACTCTAAGCAACACACTGCTCATATGGCAAACAGATCTAATCAAATTGTTATTTATGTTCCTAAATCTCCTTTGTATTTTCTACATTGTCTAGCTCTATAGCTTATGATTAAAATATTTCCGTTTATCCAATTTTACGCTTCGATTCAATAATTTT
>SEYY01000690.1:108166-113166 GCA_009176605.1 Armadillidium nasatum
GTAAAGCGATACAAAAAAATGTGTATCTTAGTAGCATGTCCAATCTTTTTTATTGTATCTAAAAAAAAAATACTCTGTAAGATTAATAAAATTGAAAATTTATTGCAAAATATTATGTAAATAAATTTGCTTACTGTATTATTATAATATTTAAATACATTTGTTGCAAATTTAGAGTGAGGAACAAAAATTTATTAAATAATAAATTACAAAATTAATTTATATATATATATATATATATATATATATATATATATATATATATATATATATATATATATATATATATATATATATATATATATATATATATATATATATATATATATATATATATATATATATACTTTTGTCACCACTCACATTAGAGAAGGGGCAACCCCATTGCCCTCATAAAGTCAAGAAATTTAAATACAAATTCTGGTAGATCATTGGCAAAGGATTCCACAGCACAGTTGTGGCTGGATAAAGGATAACACACTCAGTAATTGCCGCTTTCAACACAAAATTCATTCAAGTACACGTCACCCCTTATGATATCAGAGTGTCATAAAAGTGATAGAATGCGAGTGATTTATTAGTTCCCTCAATCACCTAAAGTTGTCATACTTTGTCAGAAAAGAGGTAATAAAATACCAAGGAAGAATGGCCAAGATAAAGAGTTAAGAGGGTTGGAAAATAAAGATAAAATGGGATCTTCTCAGCAGGTATGACAGAAGTACTCCACACAGTGCTAAAAATTCCTCTGTATATATATATATATATATATATATATATATATATATATATATATATATATATATATATATATATATATATATATATATATATATATATATATATATATATATATATATATATAATATATATATATATATATATATATATATATATATATATATATATATATATATATATATATATATATATATATATATATATATATATATATATATATATATATATATATATATATATATATATATATATATATATATATATATATATATATATATATATATATATATATATATATATATATATATATATATATATATATATATATATATATATATATATATATATATATGGACAACAAAAATATTTTTAGCATATTATTATTATTATTATGCCTAAGATACTTCAAATATTTAGCAAATTCCTCTATAAATTTTATTTATTTATTTATTTATTATTTCTTGATTAATATATTTATGAAAGTCTTGGAGATAGAAGACTCCATATTTATTGTCTAAAAGGGATGTTAATAACTATTTTGGAAAAAGAATATTTTTTTTTTTTT
The DNA here is from genome assembly GCA_009176605.1 of Armadillidium nasatum. Lineage (NCBI taxonomy): Eukaryota > Metazoa > Arthropoda > Malacostraca > Isopoda > Armadillidiidae > Armadillidium > Armadillidium nasatum. The sequence continues at coordinate 109,470 of SEYY01000690.1, forward strand.
TTTAAATTTTTTTGTGAAGATAATAATACTTTCACTGCGGGCAGGCCAGCTATGTTCTGAAAAAAACATTTGGTAGCAGTTAATAATAATAATAATAATAATAATAATAATAATAATAATAATAATAATAATAATAATAATAATAATAATAATAATAAAGATAAAATAATGATATATATATATATATATATATATATATATATATATATATATATATATATATATATATATATATATATATATATATATATATATATATATATATATATATATATATATATATATATATATATATATATATATATATATATATATATATATATATATATATATATATATATATAAAACGAGAATTTCCTTTCATATATATATATATATATATATATATATATATATATATATATATATATATATATATATATATATATATATATATATATATATATATATATATATATATATATATATATATATATATATATATATATATATATATATATATATATATATATATATATATATATATATATATATATATATATATATATATATATATATATATATATATATATATATATATATATATTAATATTAATATTAGAACGATAATTAATAAATGTTAAAGTTAGATGTAAGTGATAAATAAGTAATGAAGATGAAGATATTCTAATTGTAAAAATAATAAATTGTTTAACATACACGACAGGATTCAGACTTAGACAATGTAGGAAGGGGAAACTTTTTAATAGAAAATGTAATTTTTTTTATTTATTTTATATAATATTATATTTATTATTTTTATTATATTATATATTATATATTATTATATAATATATATATATATATATTATAAAGGAAATATGAAAGGCGAGTATGAACCCATGTTCTGTTGAAAGGTATCACTGAAAAATTAGTTCCCTGCAGCATTAAATATATTAAAGAGTAAGAGTATATTTTATTTATAAATTTTTTTATTATTATTATTTTTTTATTTATTTATTATTACAGAAGTTATTCTCCGACAATGTTTTCATGTTCAATGGATAAGCAATGGGCGTATGTTAATTTAAAGGTTTAAGTAACTTTCGAAGTAGTTAACATATTTGACAAATTCTCCTCATTGGTTTGTATGGTAAGAGTATATTTAAAATGCAAGTATGCAGCATGTAATGCAATTACATAGAAATTTAATTATTTAGTTAATGTCGCAAAATTTATAGTAAAATTTTGGACCAGCCATTGGTTCCAATTTGACCTTACTTATAACCTTTACTTATGACCTTACGAGGGATTTCGTACATCTTTGTGGTCATTAACACCCTTCAATTTCAAAATTTTTAAAAAATATTTATTCATAATTGTTTATTTCGAATTATCATTTCGTTTTAAATTAGTATGCCCTTGTAAAACTTATCATAGGTTACGTGAACTTAGTTTTAAATTTTTTAAGTGGCAATAATTTATCACACATACAATTTGGCAGACTCTTACATTCAGTTTCATATTCTGAACATCATACCCTTTCAGTACGTATATATAACTCCCCATTTGGCATATATATATATATATATATATATATATATATATATATATATATATATATATATATATATATATATATATATTATATATATATATATATATATATATATATATATTAAAGGTATAGAATGTTTCTGAGTTTTCGATGTTTTGAAAATATCGATATATCGAAACATCGATATGCCTATTCAAATATTATTCTAATTATTTTTATATTATTATTATTTAGTTTTCTAGCGTACCTAGTTCGACTTATCATAACCTGAACTACCGAAGTTGCCGTAAAATACAGGCCTAACCTATACAAAAACGTTGCAATGAGATACCGATTAAAATCGAAATTTCAAAAAATATCGATATAAAAAAATATCGAAAAACTAAAAAAAAAAATATAAACCTAATATATATATATATATATATATATATATATATATATATATATATATATTATATATATATATATATATATATATATATATATATATATATATATATATATATATATATATATATATATATATATATATATATATATTAGAAAAATCAGAAAGTAATATTTAATATTCAATTACACTTGCTCATTGCTCAATTGAGGGAGATTTCTTTTCATTTTGATATTTCAAAACTTGTCAAACTGAAAACTTTGCATCTTCAATTTTGACAATGATTTTGAGGATCTTAAACTCCTCAAATAGAGTAGTTTTTTTTTGTGTATTGATCATGACTTAAGTTATTCTAATGTTCTTGTATTTCCACTGCTAGCTCAAAAGTTTCGCAAAGAAAACTTTGTTTAATATTTATTTATTTACAATACTACAGATTTCGTTTTAAAAAGAACATTCATGCATAATTAACTCCTTTCTTTCTGTTTTCCTCTAATTCATTTCCTTCAAAATATTTCTGAGAATTAGATGAAAAAATTTACAAGCCAAATTGCTTTCATTATAATTGACTAAAAGGGATTGGTAAATTGACGCCAGTCAAATCGGGTTGATTCCCAAATTAGGAAAATAAGCGAAAATTTAAGCAATCAAAGTAAAAGATTGAATTGAGTAAGAGTTTAAAAGTTTGTTAAACTTAAAAGCAAACGATTTTGAAAATAATATAAATAAAATAAAAAGCTGCGAGTTGTGAAAAAGTTGTTCGCCATTTTAATGTTAAAAAAAAACATTAGAAAGTTTTCAAATTTTGGAATTTAACAAGAAATTAAAATATAAATATGGAAAAGGGAGACGTGGAGGAGTGAATTTTTTCTTTCAGTGTTTCTCTTCTAATTATAAATTTAAGAAGAATGTTATTATTATTATTATTATTATTATTATTATTATATATTAGTATTATTAGTAGTAGTAGTAGTAGTAGTAGTAGTAGTAGTAGTAGTAGTAGTAGTAGTAGTGCTAAAGTAATAGAAATAAAATCCACTGCTCATTTGAATGTAACTTCAAACATAACATTAAAGTAAAAAAAAATATCAATTATGAATTAAAAATGAAAATTTACATTTCAAGAGAAGCTTCAAAGTGTAAAAAATAAATGAACAAAATAATTAAAAAGGAAAAGCTGAATATAAAGCAAATCCCGGATGGAAAATCATTCGTCTCTCGTGAGACGTTAATTAAATCTTATTTTATCTGTTACTGAAACTGTATGAATTGATGTTTAGAGAAGTGAAGTGAAGTGAAGTGAAGAACGGGAAATTAAAAAAAGACAAAAAAATAGCCTTGTCGTTGCTTTTATTGATGTAGCTGAATGTTATTTTGTGTTTGCTCAACATATTTTAAAGAGTATGCTCTAAGAGTAAGAGATGTACTCCATCTTGTATAAATTGTTTGGCAATTTTTATTCATTACATGTAATATATTATATTACATTTATATATATATATATATTTGAATAAAATCTTCTTCCTTCTTTTCTTCTTTCTTTCTTTCTTTCTTTCTTTCTTTCTTTCTTCCTTTATTTCTCTCTATTTAAATCATATAATTGGTAAAATGATAATTCTTAAAATCTTAATTCTATTTCATGTGACTCTCTTCAATCTTTACTAAAATATTTCGACTCTATTGCAAAATAAATAATGAAACTTCAAATTTGCTTCAAATAATCAGCTCTTAAATATATTTTGTTAATTTAAAATAAATAATAATAGCAATGA
>SEYY01000690.1:118166-143166 GCA_009176605.1 Armadillidium nasatum
AGCAGGAGAGTTGATGAGACGAAAAGCCATAGACTCCACCTTCTCAAGGAAAGCTGTATGAGTGGAACCACCCCAGATGTGCGAAGCATACTCCATACAGGGACGGACAACACCCCTATAGAAAGCAAGCAACTGGGGTAGCGTGAAGTAATTTTGAAGGAGCCTCAGAACACCCAACCTCTTAGAATCGTGTTTAGAAAGAGAAGCAATGTGATCTTTCCAAGATATATATATATATATATATATATATATATATATATATATATATATATATATATATATATATATATATATATATATATATATATATATATATATATATATATATATATATATATATATATATGAGTAAATCATTCGTGATTTTTGGCTACACGACAGATTCTCCATTACGCAACAGGAAATTTCAATTTCTAAGTAATAATTCGTTCCGGTTCGATCGCTTCATTTGTGTGAATCTTTTTATGATGTAGAAAAGGGATTTGATAAATTTCTTTGAATTATTCCCTCTTTTTGATGATACGCCTCAATAAACAAAGTAACTCGTTTAAAAAAAAGAAAAAACTTTCACATGTAAAGTTATATTTGTGTGCGAAATTTTATTTAAATATCTAGTGTGTATATCTTATTAATTGATAAAAGTAGGTTGGTATTTTGGTAACATTTTTTCCACATATATATGTATACAATGTTGGAGTGATTTTCAAAGTTTTTTTTTATTTTTTTATTTTTTTATTTTTTTATTTTTTTGGTAAATGAATTAGACTGAATTTTAAAATCAAACTGGAAGAGGATTCTGTAATCAATTTAAATTGTTAAGATCTGATATTTCCCTCAGCCAATGTTAATGTTATTTCTAAATATTGGTCGTAATCATTTTTTAACATGCGAAATAATAGCAACTTTATTTTTATACAAGGTCTCACATATCAGTAATAGACGTGTATGTGCTTGTTCGTGTAACTACTTGTGTGTGTGTGCGTGTGCGTGTGCGTGTGCGTGTGCGTGTGCCTGTGTAATATATATATATATATATATATATATATATATATATATATATATATATATATATATATATATATATATATATATATATATATATATATATATATATATATATATATATATATATATATATATATATATATATATATATATATATATATATATATATAACCAAAGAATTAATATACTTTTATCAAAGTTAACCCTTTAATAGTGAGAGTTTTATAAAATAAAATTTTTATGGTAAACTTTGTTGTTATAGTTGAAATTCTAAAAGAAATTTAAAATACTTAAAATAAGTAACAAAGCTTACAATTTTCTTACAAACATTTTTTTAAAATATGTTTTATTAAGAAAATTAACAAATTTTATTCATTAAATAATTATCATTAATAAAACAAATATTATAAATTCTTCTTTATCAGTTATCAGCCAAACAGACTGAAACAAAAAGCCTAAATGTAAACATTTTGATTGGCTAACAAGAATTACAAATATGTCAACTCTTTTCTAATTGGGAGTAATAGTCTCATCCTTTTCAATTACGAATTTTGAATATAATATTACAAAGTTGTTAATTAAGCTATTTTAAGAATTTTATTTGCGACAATAATTTAGATTCTTAAATGTCCTGCATTTATAGCATTGATTTAAATAACTATAATTTTAGTTATATTTTTACTATGCACATATAGTAGAGAGCATTACGAGCGCTTTGTTTTCTTTGAGTTCTTGATGGCCTAAAGGCCCGGCAATATTTTGTCTGCCTGGAAGAACGGTATATTCCCTAAAGTTTATCTAATAATTTTTAGTTAAACTTTGTATGCTTTTCGTTGGTGAGATTAGCACTCAAAAGCCAAAACTAGAAGGATAATATATGTTGTAAGGTCGTTGTACGTGTTGTAGTCGTCCACATTCATTATTGTAAAAGTTGTATTGTTGCATGTCGACGTGGCCGGTAAAAAATTTTGAACCATTATTACTATGCCGCTGCTTTTCTGGTAGCCTACCGTTTTGCTTCCAGCGTGTGATTTTTATTTAATTGTCTGAGTGAATTATCATCCAAACAACAACACCTTGCATACTAAAGCTATCATCATTGGGTTATAGGTATATCAGCAGATTTATTTAATTACAACCGGCACTCATTGCATGACAATTGACACCAGCTGTATCACAGCCACAGCTGTAATTTCAGATCTCAACTGTACCTCTGCAGATTGGTTCTTGTCTTCCTGTGTCTAATATTTAAACTACCTGCCATTCTTTCCTTCTTTCAATAAATGCAAAATTGTTTGGTGGTGTCGTTAAATTCCAGCTTTCAGAGTACTTCTGCACAAGAACTTAATAAGGAGCGGGGAGGAACAGGGTTAAAACCTGGTGATTGTACCTTGACGGGAAGATCGGTTGCTTGAAACTGTTCTTTGAAGCGAACTTTTTTGGGTTCGTGGATAGCTCAGCGGTAGAGCACCGAGTCTTTTGTCGTTCTCAGTCGCAACATGCGGTGAGGTAAGTATTTCTTTATCCTCTAATTTGTTTAGCTCTATTTACATATATATATATATATATATATATATATATATATATATATATATATATATATATATATATATATATATATATATATATATATATATATATATATATATATATATATATATATATATATAATATATATTATATATATATATATATATATATATATATATATATATATATATATATATATATATATATATATATATATATATATATATATATATATATATATATATATATATATATATATATATATATATATATATATATATATATATATATATATATATATATATATATATATATATATATATATATATATATATATATATATATATATATATATATATATATATATATATATATATATATATATATATATATATATATTGTTGGGATTTGGCTTAGCCTCGAAAATCCCAGAAAGGTCTAATATGCTGTATTGCGACCACTGTACTAAGAATAAACCTATTTATAGTAAAGATTTAGCCTACAATTAATAAAAAAATAATTCAAAATAATAACTCACCATCTATAATATTCTTCAAATAGTTAAAATGAAGGGAATTTGGGAGATTTTCTGTTTCCAAGATATAAAACGTAGATAAAAGCTTATTTGTAAAAGCTATTAAGGTAAATTTTAATGGTAAAATAGGTAAATTCTAACAAAGGCAGAATTTGACACCTTTCCTACCCAAATAACAAAAACCCTCAAACTTTGCTTGAAAAGCAAGGTCCTGTTAAACTAGTAAAAGTCAAGATGTCAATTCAGTTACAATTATTAATAAAACTCCACTCAAACTTGATCAATAATTCAAAAAGTCAATATAAAACAATAAAAGAATCAAGCTGAGAGTCAAAGGTAATCGGACCAGTTCTAGTTACAGAATTCTAAAGCTCCTACACTACGATAAAAGAAGGCTAAAATATATTCCTATCATAAAGCTATAAGTAGTTTAAATAGTAAAATAAAATGGTTAGATTCTCATCTTAAGCCGACAATTCCTGCAACGACGATGTTTTATTAAACGTTAAAATTACTTACTTCGTTGGGGAATGGGGCAAAAGCAAGTGCTAGTTAATATCCGCGCGTGACCGGAGCAAAGTCAATTCAAAAGTTAAGGGTTGCCAGTCTAAGGATTTTCTTAGTTTAGCGGATAATATTGAAAAACCATAGTTAGTTTAAATCTATTTATAAATAAAATGTATTATCAAATTAAGTTTACTTTAAAATCAAATATATAATTTACAATATATATATATATATATATATATATATATATATATATATATATATATATATATATATATATATATATATATATATATATATATATATATATATATACCTAATTACGAGCCATGAAATTTATAGATATTTATGTTCTGGCAACACGTTTAATAATTTTGTCAGCCATGGTCCATTCTTTCTGGCAACCATGGCTTTGTCTATATTTTATTTTGTCGCAACCACCTGGAACATAGACTTTAAAAAGTCTATGGACTTTAAAAAGTCCATGTATATGAAAAGCATGATAGAGTTTTGTTCGCGTGCAATTTTTGGTATACCTGTATAGGTCAGGTACACACTAACAGAATTGAAAAGTGATACTGAGAGGCTTTATGGTCAGATGTGGCAGAGGAAGTGGAATAGGTGTAGAGGATTGTTACCGAGATGTTAAACTAAGGTGGGAGAGCGCCTCCAGCTCTCGGAGCAAGCGGTTTGCTTGCTCTGAACTGGTGGTGGCCTGAAGGGCCCTGGAGGGACGGCATATGACCTCATAGTTGAAGTTCGCTCTCAGAAACAAAAAAAAAAAACAAACCTAAGGTGACCATCCGTCCTGATTTTATCGGGACAGTCCCAATTTTTTGAAGCCGTGTCCCAATTTTTTAAGAGGGTAAATCGGGACGGATAATAGTATTTTATCCAACTTTTGTTTAAATTAGAGCAATTTTTTTTTTTTTTTTTTTTTTTTTTTAATTTATTTGTAGAATGTCCTAAACTAATGAACAATATGATTCATTCTTGAAAACAACAATCGTGTATCTTCGTTATATTAAAAATCGCTCTTCTTTATACATCCCTTAAAATCCTTACGAGCAGGGTATTTGTGGGGGGGGGGGAGGGCACTGTTCAGAAGCATCCTGATTTTTGGTCAGAAAAATATGGTCACCTTATATTAAACCTTTGATACAGGATTGGAGTTATATCTATGGGGGTAATAGTACTTGCTAGACTAAGGTTAGGTGCACCACTTTTTGAGGATGTGCATTATATTGAAAATTCCTCAAGGAGAACTTGTTAAACTGTAATGCCAGGCTAGATATGAATTATATATTTGTGGTATGTTCACTATTCTCAACAAAGGGTTATATTACAGCAAAAGTGTTTAGAATTGTCTTTGTCATTTGACATGGGTAATATCTTATCAAGTGCTTTTCCTGAAAAATTGGTGATACATTTCTTAAAGTAAACACAAATTTTTTCAATGGTGTAAATTATTAAGTGAAGTATTTCAGTGACAATAGACCTATGTGATATATATTTTATGCAGTGCTTTTTTATAAAAATTGGATGACATGTTGCATGGGCCAATGTCTATAATATTATTGTTTTTTATATTAATATTTTCATTATTATTATTATTATTTATATTATTAATATTATTTATTTTTTAAATTTTAAGTCTGTCCCTTTTATACGAAAAAATGCTTCTTTTTAAGTGATAAAAATATCACAAAAATCCATGTACTAAAATCCATATGCTAACTTCACGAAAATCAAAAATGGTGAACATCAGTTATCAGGCCACTTTGCCTAAGAATTACATTAATTGTAATTTATATAGCAGATATAAGATTAATAAAATTTCTTCTATCAGATATTATAAAGTTAAAATATAACCTTATAAATTCTAAATATTATACTGAAGAGCTGAAAATCATCTTTTTGTAATTAAAAAATAATAATTTAAAAAATTATACCTATAATAATTTATTCCATATCAACCATTTTCGTATTAATTTATTTAATTTTAAAAGAAATATTTTGCTGTATATTACTTTTAAAAATCAGCTGATCTAATGACTAACCTAACCTAAATCTAAGTTAATATAACATAAGATATACCAGTTGTTTAAGGTTAGGGTACTGTTGATCAATTTGGGGAATGTAAGAAAAGAGGCTCTACTCTAATTTTGACCATACTTAAATAACTATAAAATTATTGTAACCCCCCAAAAAATATACCGTATTAGAAATACATACAGTAAATAAATAATTATAGGACCCTAAATTGATAACTTATGCTTTTTCTTCATAAATTCTTATATTTTTTCAGGATTTGATAAAAATATATTTAAAATGAAAATTAAAGTTGATCTCTCTAATTTCATAATCAGTTCAAAGCAATTTGCTGTTTTCTACATTGATGCTGAACAATTAAAAACAGTTAAAGATGTTATACATTATATTTGTACTACTTTTGAACTTGATGATGTACAAGGTAATATATATATATATATATATATATATATATATATATATATATATATATATATATATATATATATATATATATATATATATATATATATATTATATATATTATATATATATATATATATATATATATATATATATATATATATATATATATAATATATATATATATATATATATCCTAAAAAATAAACTTCTTAGAAAGCTCCCATCTTAAAATAAGGCAGTGCCCTTGAGTTAAAAAAAAAAAGATGACAAAATATATATGAGGAAAGAATCTTGATTTTTTTATATTTTATAGCCTATATACCAGTATAAGTATTATAATTTCTGAATGACATAGTATAAAAATTCAAAGTTAAAATTAAAGTAAATACAAGAACAGGAAATAACAAGTATAGAGTTTGCAATATTCACACAAAATGTCCTTGTGCTGTGAGGGAGACACAATATTGATGGAATGGGAAAGGTCAGTTAGCTTGAGTACCTGCCAATTTAAGACCTAGAGAAAAAGAGATTGTGTGCCAAAGTCACATGGCAGGTCATAAGAGTTTGAAAGTAGGGGACAGTTTGTTAGCTTTTTCTCCTTAAAAAACCAGTATAAGTATTTAAAAAGACAGGCAGAGCTAGAGCCTATAAATTTAATAATGTAAATGTAATCTTTTTAAATACCTATACTGGTTTTTTAAGGAGAAAAAGCTATCAAACTGTCCCCTACTTTCAAACTCTTATGACCTGTGAATATTTTTCCAGAAATGAAAGGATTTTCATTATATGAAGATATATGGTACATTCCTAGCAATCAGTCATCATATATTTTTAAAGAAATGAATGGCATTATTAGGTAATATATATATATATATATATATATATATATATATATATATATATATATATATATATATATATATTATATATATATATATATATATATATATATTATATATATATATATAATTTGAATAATCTTAAAGTTAAGAAATTAAATTTTAAAATTTACAATATATATACAGGGTCATATTTAGGGCATGAGTAAACTGGACAAATTCCCATTGTGGCAAATTGTCAATCAAGGTATCAAGAATGAAGAGTGAAAATGACAAAATTGAAAGTCTTAAAAATAAATACTTAAGCTCTTAATTAGGTGTATATATATATATATATATATATATATATATATATATATATATATATATATATATATATATATATATATATATATATATATATATATATATATATATATATATATATATATATATATATATATATATATATGTATATATATAATATCGGTATATATCGGTATCGGCAAAATTTTTGGATAAGATATAATATCGGTATCGGTATATATATCGGTATCGGCATATTTTTCCGATACCGATACCGGTATCGGTATCTGGTAATTTTTAGGTATCGGTATCGGTAATATTTATGGTATTCCATAAATATATATATATATATATATACCATTGGAAACGTCTTTTTATTATTATTATTTTTGTCAGATCTGAAGGTAATATTTTATATTTTAGTTGGAAATTTTTGTCAATAAGTTCTATTTGATAAAGAATGTAGAAAATTTTAAAAAACACATCTTTCTCTTAAAATATTAATTATCTGTGGTAAAGAAAGGGGGGGGGGTATGGTAGAGGACCCATAAAGAGCTATTCTATTAGATTAGGAATTAGCATATTGTAGCCCTTTTATCAAACATTTATTGAATCATTTTACGCTTATTAAATTAAAAGAGTCCAAAGAAAGGCTTTCGTTCTAAGCAAGTTATTTATGTTCATTTTTTCTTCTTGGTCTGTTAAAATATAAATTTCAGATATGGTAAAATTTTGTAGTTTAGATAGTAAAATATGTATTATACTTTAAACAAACACAGCTTTTAAATCTTTTGCAGGTATAAAAAGAGAATCCATTTTGATAAGTTGATACAGTATCTTTCATTACATTTTTAATTTATATTAATTTCTAAAAAAAATTTAACTTAAATTTTTTTTATATATATATATATATATATATATATATATATATATTATATATATATATATATATATATATATATATATATATATATATATAATATATAAACATTCATGTTTAATTTATTTATTAATATTGTAAGTTGGTTCATTTCTATTAGACATTTTAAATACTTTGCTCTACGAATATTTTTTAAAAATAGTATTATAATTTATTTAAATTTAAAATTATTAAAAAACACTTAATGAAATTTATTTTATCATATATTTCATTATATATATATATATATATATATATATATATATATATATATATATATATATATATATATATATATATATATATATATATATATATATATATATATATATATATATATATATATATATATATATATATATATATATATATATATATATATATTGGACCCACCGGGCCCCAGCAAACCCCAGTCATTTTTACTGACCCCAGCCCCGCCCTGACTAAAAATCAGAGAAAATCAGGGTTTACTTGCCTGGGTTAAAATGGCAAATTATACTTATTAATGGTGGATTAAATCAAGCAAAATATAAGAAAATTAAGATTTTTTTTCTTTTTTTAACATTTTCTTTTTCTTTTCTGTTTCTTTTCACCACTCTTCTTCTGCTAGTGAATGTTCATCTTTATGTTTTGATTTTAGATGCCCCCATAAAGATTTGGTTGAAAATTTTTTATTTGAGCCACCAGGAGGTCCTCTTCTAATTTCCTGGCGGCAGATATTACATTTTGCTATTTCGAGCCTATCCTGAAACATTGTAAAGTACTCCCATACTGCTGAAGCTGATCTTTTAGCCATAATGACTGAAAGTATAAACAAAATAATAATTTTTAAATAATGTAGGTAAATGATACAAAGTTGATACACAGCAAAATATATAATATATATATATATATATATATATATATATATATATATAATATATATATATATATATATATATATATATATATATATATATATATATATATATATATATATATATATATATATATATTTTTTACAACGCCACCGCTCACGGGCAGAGCCCTTTTCAAGGAGGGGCACACACACATTGAGAGAACTCGTTTAAACACACACACACCTAACGCACAGGCCTATATATATATATATATATATATATATATATATATATATATATATATATATATATATATATATATATATATATATATATATATATATATATATATATATATATATATACAGGTTATATTGATAATTTTATATCTTACGTTTTTTCAAACTTTACCTTAGGGTCTTACTTATGTAAACCTGTTGATTGTTGGATCACTTTTGTGAATCAGAAAAAAAAAATTTCAAAAATTTTATCTTTTTTAAAACTTTTATTATACATAATCTGTAATTTTCTGAAAAATTTTCAGAGAAAATGCATATAATCATTAATTTACGTGAATGTTGACTATTCTACTCCTTCCTTATAATTAAATAAAACTCAATTAAATTTATATCTAATTTTCTTAACCTAAAATTTCAGTGCTTTTGATCTCTTTACAAGTTTTAGGCAACTTCGGCCAAAGCCTCGCCTCCGGCCCGGCAAAATTCCAGTCCCGGTCGGTCCCTATATATATATATATATATATATATATATATATATATATATATATATATATATATATATATATATATATAATATATATATATATATATATATATATATATATATATATATATATATATATATATATATATATATATATATATATATATATATATATATATATATATATATATATATTATTTAAGGTTGTTTGATGATGAAGAAATTATCAAAAGGAAATATGATGATAACCAAAATGTCAGAACAGTTGACATTGATGTTAATGATAATAATAATAATAATAATAAAACAAATGACGATTCTTTAAAATCACTCTTTCTTCTGAATGGTGGTACAACTCCTTTTGAGGAAGAAATACCCTTACAAAATGTCAATCTTTTTAGTGATGAAGTAGATCTAATTCCTATGGAAACGGAAATAAAATTAACTTCTCCTACAGTAGAGAATGTTCCTGAGGCAAAAACTGAAATTGATATAAGCCATATCGCAAGCAGTTGCAATAATATTAAAGAGGGTAATATAGATAAAATTAGTAGCAAATTATGCGTGACAGATGAAAATCAAATTATTGATGATGCGAATATTTCAGTTTGTTCTTTGGACAGCTCATTAAATATTTTCCAGAAAAAGAAAAGAAAGAGGAAGCATTGTAAAAAAGGTAAAAACAAAAAGCGTGTTATTTATTCAGATGAAAAAAACAATTCTATGCATGTTTATAATGATGATAAAAGTACAATACCAAATAAATTTAAAAATGTAGAAAAGCATCCTGTAAATAGAGTTCACAAAATATTTAATAGCGAAGGTGAAGAGGAAGAGGTTAATGAGCAAATATCAAATGCTTTTAAACGTAAGTCTTTTAAAAATATTGATAAGGATCGCTTTTCTGACACTAATATTAAAGGCAAGACACAAGTTGATTTTTCAGAAAGTGTTGAACAACACGCTAATGAAGATTGTCAGACTATGGAATTTGTCAATACAGAAACAGAAGTAAATAGCACAGACCAGCAATCTTTTAAAAATCAACAGCGTCTCGTTGAGGAAGCTATTAAGGTACTACCACCTACCGTAATTCTCGATGCTCATGAAACTCCTCTTGATGTTAAAATAAAGTTCAAGAATCTCCTGACCTATGAGTCTAGAATAAAGCCAAAGGTCTTTGTTAGAGAGCGAGGTATAAGTTATAAGCAAAATGGAGATATTAGCGCATTTTATTCCCTTCCTCGTTCTTTTGCGTCCAAAAGGTATTTGGGTAACTACGAAAGAGAAGAGGAGGAAATTTATAGCATTAATAATGCAAGACTAAAAAACATTAAATCTTATCATACTCAAGAAAATAATAAAGTTTCTTATGAAAGTTCATCATCATGTACTCCCAAAAGAGAAAAATCTCCAAATAAGAGGTTTGATAAAATTAGCCCTTGTGCAAATAATTATGAAAGAAAAATTATTTCAGAAGCATCTGTTTCAGACCAAGAATTAATATCTCGTCAAATAAATGATAAGGCTCAGTTATCATTTACTGGAGATAATTTTACTGGAGGCGAAATTCATGAAGAAAATGGAAAGGTATTAAATGCAATTGGATTTACATTAAAAAGTTTTCAAAATAAAGTTTCATCCTCAAAAAAGGAAAACGATAGGTCTGATCGTGACGAAACTTTAACTACGTTTGTTACTGATACAAGTAAACGCACACAAGTTTATAGAGACGAAGAAAATCGTTTACTACACCAATCTGAATCTTATTCAGATCAAGAATTAACAACTATTCACTTGTCCGATGTAGAAAAGGCTCAGTCTTCTGCCAGTTTGGATAATTTTGTTGGATGTAAACCTCGTAAAAAGAATAGACGATATTTTAGTTCCATTGGAAATACTTTGAGGACGCTTAAATATAGTAATTATAATATTAGAAAAGATAAAAATAGAAACGAAAATGACGAAGTTTTCAGCCCAAGAAACACTGAAGAATTTAATAACAAAAGCGAAGTAATTAAACTTGAGAAATTTCGCTTATCCAAACCAGAACTAGGCAATTGTTCTTATACAGATACTCCTACTACTGCTTCTTTTAAAGTAACAAACAAAGAATCCACTTCTCATCTCCCATTTTCCAAGACAAATTTTAAATCATGTTCACCAGAGAATAGTGATTTTGTTAATAAAGATAACACCAATACCAATGATGTTAATGTCTCCATAAATTTAGATTCAAATGAAGAGGATTGTGCCAAAAAAATTGAAACGAATTTACATCAGGTAAGATTGCTCTTATTATTTTACGATTTAAAATAGCATCCTTATTTTTTTCTGAATTCGAAATATGTAACATTACAAAAAAAAAAAAAAAAAAAAAAATTATATTCCACAAACCTTAAAATAAAGTAACTTTAAACATCTTATTTGGCTACTACTGATAATTCGTTAGAAAATATATAATTAATTATTTTCAAATTTTAGGAAAAAGAATTTTTAAAGTTAATGAATACTTGCTAATTTTTTTAAATTAATTTATATTTAAATAATAATATAATTATCTGAAAGTAGTTTTTGATTATATCTTTTCTTTTCCTTCTATAACTTCTGCTCTCATGAATTACATCATTAATTTGTTTTTTAAAAAAAAATTATTGAGTTTGCAACATTTACTGTAATGTTGAATATAATTTATCCTTTTAATTTTTAATAGGTAATTAGCATGTTGTGCTAAATTCATTGTTTGATCAAACATTCACATATGATTTTGAATTATCACCACCTTAAGTTCACACTATTATGTTTACTTATATTCATATATAGTAAAGGATTTTCTCACCTTTAGTGGAGGTGCAGGTTTTTATGCTGCATTTCTACTTACAAATATTCTTATTAAAGATCCAATAATAGTCGACAAGCATTCTTCGATTCTATATCTCCTGGTCCCTTTTTCCCATTTCGTAAATATTTTGGTACAAACATTCGCTATATTCATCACTCAGAAACTTCATGGTTTTTTGAGAAGAAATAAATTTTTGGTTTAGAATTGATGTCCGAAATGTTTGTAAGGCAATAGTAACAATATGTAGCTTTATTTATTGGTCGACGCTATATCATTGAAACTTCAAACTGAAATACTTTTAACCAACCAAGGAGCAACCTATACAAATAATGCCACAAATATGAGAGATTCAGTTTTTTTTCTTGGTCACATATTTTGCAACCATAAGTACAGCTCATAACACTTCAATGAATGGTGCAAAACCACTTCTCTGATTTTTTAAATATTATCATACCACAAATATAGTACAGTTATATATAGTACATGTATATATATTCAGTCTTTATAATTTCATTTTCTAAGAAAAGTTTTAAGTACATTGATACATGTCTTAGCCATCATTTCATCCTAATGTGTTTAATTTTTTTTTTTTTTTTTTTTTTTTTTATAGATGAAGAATCCAACTGCTGAGAAGGAGAGTTCAAAAAATCATAAAATTAACTACGAATCTTATCCAGAGTTGGGAACGTTACCAAAAGTTGGAGATATTATTGCAACAAAAATATTGACTGTAGACCCCAATATGTGTCCTTATTATTCAAATTATAGACCTGCTAGAATTATTATGGTTGAAGGTTTAAACTTAACTTTGCAATTCTTAGGTACGTTTGTATATGTGTATGTAAATTTCTGGGAATTTATTTTATTTTGAAAAAGTTTTTGTACATTGTTGTGTAACATGAAACAGATTGAAAAGTTATTACTAGTTTAAAATCTTGAAAGTAGGACTGAAATAGTTTCTTTTGAGAGACAGTCTAAATTCTTCAGTAGTCCAAGAGGAGTATTATTTATTTATTTCCAGTTTCCTCTGTTTAACAACCTTTTAATTGTCTTGATAAGTTATTTTAACATTTTGAATCTACTGTAGATTTTTTTTTTTTTTAAATAGTCAATGGCTTTTTATTAGATTCTTCATTTTAAATCTTTTTCAGCTTCAAAACTTTTCAAAATTGTTTTAACTAAAGGCTTTTTTCTTTTTTATCAAGATCAATATCCAATTTCAAAAGCCTATTTAGATGATTTTTTAAAATTTAAACTAAGAGGAGTCAAAAGAGATGGTATAAATTGCATAATTTCATTTGACCTAACTAATTAAGCTTTAAGTACTCTTTTCTAGTTTAGGGATTTCCTGTAAGTGATGATTATTATTATGTATACATAACTTACTAAACATATCAGAGCCAACAGTTTCTGGACCCACCTTTAGCGTCATCAGGAACTAAAAGAATGAATATACGATACTATATGTAACTTCTAAAAATGTGATCTCAGTCTCTAAGGACTTATACTAGCAATATATATATATATATATATATATATATATATATATATATATATATATATATATATATATATATATATATATATATATATATATATATATATATATATATATATATATATATATATATATATATATATATATATATATGGGCACCGTTAATCAAGTTAACATCGTTAATCCGTTAACGTTAATCGTTTATTCGTTAATTCACAAAATCTAACGCGTTTCCATCGTTAATCGTTAACGTTAATTATAATTTTTTTTTATAAAAATCACCTATTAAAAAAGCTCAACACTTAGTTTTTGCTTAGATATGAAAACTGCCGCCTGATTGGTTCTTTCTATACATAGGTTTATAGTAGGGCCCTTTCACACTAGGCAATATAGCCAATTGATTTAAATTTCTGAGTGGACAATAAGAAAATTTATAAAATTAAGTTTATAAAATTTGAAATGTTCTAATATAAATAAATAAATAACTTTGTAGAAAACTTTCAATTAAAATTAGATCTATATCGATTTTTGTCACAAGAATGAAATAAAATGGTATATACAGTATATTATATTATTCAAGTATCTATCATCATTATTATTTTTAAAGTATTTTGTTTTGATGGGCAGTTGGACAATTTTATTCACATATTAAAATTGGGCGGACATTACAAAGTTAAAAGGTATTGGTGTAAAGGTTGTCATTGGATGATGATAGGCTTACGTTGTGTATCGTATTAGTGTATGAACAAGGAATGATAATTTTGAATTTTTCAGATATTATTTACAACCAAAGTTTTTGCCCAATATACATGACCGAAAAGGATTTAATTTTTACAAAATTTTCGGTTAACGCACTTACGTTAAAATGTAAAAACGTTAATAAGTCTGTTAATGTTTTTTTTTTTTAGTAACGACAATGTTAATCGTTAATGGAAAATTTAACGACGTTAATTAACGTATTAACCAGTTTATATGTCCATATATATATATATATATATATATATATATATATATATATATATATATATATATATATATATATATATATATATATATATATATATATATATATATATATATATTTTTTTTTTTTTAACAGATGACCCTGAGGAGTCTTTGCAAGAAAATGGCAAGGAAATAATCATTAATGATAGTTCTGAAATTACAATTGATTGGCGAGATTTAAAGTCTACAAGACTAATTTTTCCTTAATCTACTATACATTTTCTCTAGTGTAAAAATAAATTTTTTTATTTTATAAAGAAATATAAATTTATTCCTTTTGTTGTAGAATTACCATAATTAGGATTTTTTAACTTTTTTTTTTTTCGGATTTATCTTACCCGAAATATATTAAATAGTATTAAAGTTCTTTTCATTTTAAATTTTAAGTTTCGATGTAAGCTTACAATGAGAACTATAACTTATCCAAAACTTTTTTTTTTTCAAGCTTACACCTCCATGGCTTTTTGGCCTCAATCGGGAAGGGAAACTTCTCCAAAGTTTTTTCTTTAACGGTCGAACCGAGATCTTCGCCACGCAATCACTTAATGCTATCGTACGAACTTATGAGAGAATGATTTTGCTAATCATGAGTAAACAAAAGCCTATTCGGAAGATTAACTACAGTATGACTCCCATAAAAGATATAATTTAAGATTCCTTTTCAGTTGAACTAGATTCAGAATCCATGTATTTTTTTGAGTGTGAGGTTGAAATATTTGTCACCAGAACCAATTGAGGTTTTACAATCATATTTTACAGCGTTTGTAAGGATAGAAAATGAAATAAAAAGGTTAATGAATTATTTTCTAAATATAAATTATTTAGACTTTTATTGTTATAAAACTCAATTTTCCAATTGAAACATTCATTTACCCAACAAGTTTTAAATAAAAATAATTTACAAATGAGAATCGCTTTCATAACACTTAAATCACTGAAGAACATTTTTTGATCACAAAAATATTAAAGAACATACTAACATTTTAAATACAAATGTTTCATTTTTTAATATAAGAAATTGAGACAAGAAAACATCCATATGTATATACGGGATGAGAAGAATATTAATTAAAGTGGCAACAGAAACGAGTCTCTATGATAGAATTTACAGTAACTTTAATTTTTTCTTTTTAACACTGATTAAAGCTGCATGATTAATGAATTCATAAGTTCCTTAAAAGAACATTTAATTTCATTACTAATTTCTACAACTTAAATTTACTTCAATACATTAAACGGATATAAGCTGTAAAAAAATAAAAATATTAGGTTATACCAATATTATACTCTGAGCATTAAAATACATTAAATTTTACTTTCACTTTGGTATATTAATAAAGTTACAAATTCTGAAGAGCTTAATTCTGTTTCTCCTACGTGAACTGAAATTAAATGCAGAAGTAAAGATTCTGTTTTCACTTTAACCTTAGCAGTAATAAACTTTTTCAAAATTGTGTCAAGTAATTAAACCTTTTTAAGAATGCTTTTCACTAAAAATTAATGAGGAAAACGTGAAGCTAAGAAATAATGAGGAACATAACGAGACTAAATACCATATTTTTTTTTTTATCTCACTAAGCCTAAGTAATAAATTATATAATTGTGTTGGTATAATTATAAAGTATCTTCTAAAATTCTTGCTGTAACATTGCTTTTCTTTTGTTAAAGGAATGCCATAAAAATAAGATAATATTCTGACATTCTATACAAGCATTTACAGTTACATGCAATAAACTTGTAGGAATGTATTTTCTAATGAATCTCTAGCATGGAGACGAATTATGTAGAATACGATGTTTTGTAATTAACACAAATTTAGATCCTACAGAAGCTTTCCCGACGACCCAATTAGCCTAATTAACAAATTTTTGGGAATATTTATAACAATGAATGTAAACTTTTTTCATTGCCTAAAATTTAAAAAAAAAAAATTAATAAATTTATTTTTAAACTAAAAGATCTACGAGATATCCGAATGAATTCTAGACGTTTTGGGTGAGAAATTAGAAGCTTACACAGTTCGGAGAATTATGTGAAGGCCGGAATCAGTTGTAACAACTCCACTCAATTCACCAACTTTCAAAGCAAATGCCGCATCTTCAAATGGTTTCTGCATTGCTCCTCTACCAAATAATCCTAAATCACCTCCTCGAGCTGCTGAACTACAGTCGGATACTTTTGATGCAAGTTCAGCAAAAGATGCTTGACCAGAGGTGATTTGTTCTCTATATCCTAAAATATATATATATATATATATATATATATATATATATTTATATATATATATATATATATATATATATATATTATATATATATATATATATATATATATATATATATATATATATATATATATTATATATGCTTTAAGAACCTAAATGAAAAATGTACTAAAAGCTACTGATTAAAATTTAGCCAAATGATAATCACTAACAAGAAAGAAAACATTCTCTAAACATAAGAAAATGGTCTGTATATCTTTTAAAATAATCATTATAAGACCCAGCAAATTGTCTGAAAATAGTTCTAAACTCATGGTACAACCTTTGAGATAAGATAACTGAAATATAATTGAAGAACGATGAAGCAGAATTCACTTCAAACTGTTCAATCTATTAACAATACTGAACTGCAGTTTAAATATATATATATATATATATATATATATATATATATATATATATATATATATATATATATATATATATATATATATATATATATATATATATATATATATATATATATATATATATATATATATATATATATATATATTTTTTATTTTTTTAGTGGATGTACAGGCATAGTCACGGCTTGCAAAGAAACTGCCAGACTCACTTGAATGGAGTCTGAAAACTGTACATATACTTAAACGGAATAGATAAGGAAATTAAAAGAAAGATGGTCTACAACAAAGTACTTTTTGAAGAAAATAGAAAACTGTTTTATTATCGAAAATGAAATCAAACGACTCAGAAACAGTGTATGTCAGCTTATTGTTGGGAGAGGCTGGCCGGAAAAAATCTACGTCGGACTGTGGTCACTTTGGGACAGTTAATGAAGAGATGGCGAATTGACTAAAGGACATGATATATCAACAGCGGGAAGGATCCCAGAAATAAAGTGCCCATGCGTGAAGAGAAGTTTGGCTAATGCGAAAATTAGCCAAGGTTGTTTCTTACAGATGGTTAAATCGGAAAGCAGAGTACCAATTACTTAAAAGGGGCTTAACTTCTACATAGTTTGGTGCCTCGGTAGTAGGAGATCCAAAACTACTGCCTTCATTTTATGAAGTCCTGGTAGAGACTGAAGAGAGAAGAGGGAAGGAATTCCCCTCTTTTTAATGAGTGGAAGATAACTTGAAATGGTGTTACTATAAGATGAAGCCAACTAAACAGCTCTGTTCTGCTACTTTAATATTAGTTGGCCGCAAAGGTATCCAGACCTAATACCATTGGATTTTTGTTTATGGAGGTATTCAAAAGAAGGGTGGACAATCGTGGTCAAGTAATTCTCCATATTTTAAATTCACGATCCAGAAAATGTACAGAATTCAGTGGTGGTACGTTTAAAAATTTATTTTAAACAAATTTATACTATTTTGTGATTTTTGCATGAAAGACACCAATTATGCAACAGCGTGGCAATAATAATAATATTAAAAATGGAGTATCCACGTCATCACTCTATCGACAAATAACAAAACATACTGAAAATTCAAAAACTAAAAACACTACACCAAACAACACCGCCAATATTGCGAAATGGTGGCAGGTGAAGAAACTGATATAATTGAGTTATGTAACCAACAGAAATTGAACTAAAAAAAAAAAAAAAAAGAGACGCTAGCATATCTTATGAGGTGTGAACATAGCATTTTCATAAAACAGTGAAACTCTTAAAATAAAATTTCTCGTTACTAAGGATTATTACTTTTCGAAAACGTATTCAAAATATTTTTAAGAATGGAAGGAGTGCGAGATAAAATCAAGTAGCTTCTCGGCAACGAATAACGAAATCTTTAACGTAGAAATATGCTGTCGGTCCGGTTTGGATAATCTTTAGTAATAATGACACACTTATGACAGATTTCCTTGAGGTGTGTAACAAAATCAATAAAAGAAAATGGGAAAGATATTACATCCATCAGAAAGAATTGAGACAGAGAAATACTTGAAAGAAAGTCAGTGTATTTCACTAATGCATATTTTAAATTTTGCTATGAGCAGAATCAGGGACCAAACTGAGATATAAGTCTGTGTTGTCTTGAATCTGTAAAGTTAAGTGATTCTTAGGCGACTTTAAAAACCATTTCTGATGCCTCTGAAGGTACAGATGACATTTCTTCTGGTTTAGGATTTTTAATAATACAACTCTTATTTAAATTTTAATATACAATCACTGAATTAATTATGCTTTGACGACTGTCACAACTACTAAACCAAAAGATGATTATTCTTCATTCATAATCTTCAACAATCTAATTGCCCATCTTTGTCAGCAGATCTGACTTGCATCCTCATCACGAGCTCGATATAAAGTAGTCTATCACAAAGAGTCCATATTCATGTAGTAAATTCCGTTTATTTTGTATCACCTCACCAATTCACCCAAGATCTGTTTAAGGACATATTTAGATTGAAAATCACTTTGTGAGACAAATCTCAGTATATTCAGTGATTTAACCTTTCCTTCATTGAACCATACAGGCAAGAAATGACTTTGATAAGTTTCTAGAATCTCATAAAAATATACTGTGGAAGAAAATACATGTTGGCTCTTCTTCATTATAATTGCAACTTCATACTAATGAAGTAAGTACTTAAAAAGCTTTGTTCTTTTGCGACGTTTTATACAAAAACACAACAACAAAAAAATTTGAAAAGAAAGAAAGAAAGAAAAAAATCCAGTCATATGTCCAAGTATGTAAACAATGTATGAATTTCTCTACAATTTATGAAAAACTTTCTAGTCTTCCCTATTATTTAAAAAAAAAAAAAAAAAAAAAAAAAAAAAAAAAAAAAAAAAAAATTAAATTTAAATGAAAATTTTTTCTTTTTAATGTAAGCTAAATAAATAAGATTTAAAGTTGCAAATATAAAGTATTTAATTTAAAGTACCTTCAATAAGTTCCATGGCCTCTTCTTTCGATTTTGTAATATTTTCTTCTCGCCATGAAGATGGACGACGAGATCCACTATGTTTGACTAGCAAATGTGAGCACTGAACCCTTTCAGGGCCAGTCACAGGTTTAGCAGGTTCAGTTGGTAAATCCCACTGACTCTCCTTAGTGTATATATTAAGATAATAGTTTTGCCCTGAAATATTACATAAGGTATTGATTAAATTTCAACTACTTGCTGATATATATATATATATATATATATATATATATATATATATATATATATATATATATATATATATATATATATATATATATATATATATATATATATATATATATATATATATATATATATATATATATATATATATATATATATATATATATATATATATATATATATATATATATATATATATATATATATAAAAGGCTAAAATATTTTCCTACTATAAGGCTAATTTAAAAATGCTAAATGGGTACTCATCTTTCAACAATTCCTGGCAATGACGATTAAAATATGTAAGTTACTAAGTGTACTTTCATTAAAAGTTAGTGCGCTGAACTCCATGGTTCTCCTACTGATAAAAATTTCTGGCCTCTTGCCAAAAATATCTCTAATAACTTCTGTAAATCTGCCTTTCCTCTAATTCGCTTTGATGGTTCTGTAGCTAATACTCCCCTGAAAAGGCTAATCTCTTTGGCCTCCTTTTTTTCATCTAATTTCACCCTGCGCAATTCTGGCATCCCTCCTCCTACTCCTTCTCCTCTCAGGCTTCTGATAAAAATTTCTGGACTCTTGCCAAAAATATCTCCAATAATTTCTGTAAATCTGCCATTCCTCTTATTCGCTTTGATGGTTACTTATTACTTATGATCAGGTGTATGGGATCCTGAAATCTATGAGTGTCAGGAAGGCCAGTGGCCCAGATGGCATTCCCCCTCGCGTTCTGAGAGAGTGTGCTTACGAGTTAGCGCCTGTCCCTGTTCAGCTCTACTCTCTTTGCCTTAATACGAATACTTTTCCTCAGTGCTGGAAGCACACACGTTCAGCCTATCTCGAAAAAAGGGAGCCACTCTGACCCTTCTAACTATCGAAATATAGCTCTCACTTGTGTTCTGTCTAAAATTTTTAAAACTCTCCTTAATTCTGGACAATTTGGAGTCTCATTCCCTTCTCTCAGATCATCAGTATGGCTTTCAACATTCGAGGTCAACTGGTGACTTACTTCCTTTCTCACTGATTTATGGTCTTCTGCCCTCAGGGACTTCGGGGAGTCTTGTGTGGTGGCACTTGTGTCCCAATGGTATGGGGCACATCTTTGACCAGATATGGCATGCATCGCTGCTCTCCAAGCTCCCTTCCTTTGGGTTTCCTCCTCCTCTTTACTTACTCTTGTCAACTTTTCTCTCAGATCATTCCATTTTGGCATTTGTAGATGGAGCGACCTCTTCTTCCTTTCCTGTCAATTGTGGTGTTCCTCAGGGTTCTGTTTTATCTCCCACTTTATTCTTACTTTTCATTAACGATCTTCTCAACTGCACTTCTAACTCTGTTCACTCTTATGCCGATGACAACTCTCCATTCTTCTACTTGTTTCAAATCTGCTACCTTTTGCTTCTAGAGTTGCTTCTCATCTTCAACTTTCTGATTCTATTCTTGCTGATCTGGATGGGATTTCTCAGTGGGGTGATAGCAACATTGTGAAATTCAACTCTTTAAAAACTCAACTTTTTCACATCTCTCTCTCTCCAAAACACCTCTCAATTTTCCAATCTTCTTTGATGGCTCTCTCGTCTCACTTGTAAATAACATTAACATTCTTGGTCTTAACATAAACACTAAATTGTCTTGGAAACCATGTATCACAATGGTTGCTAATTCGGCCTCTAAGAAGCTTGCAAAAAAAATTTTCTTCTGAGCAGTTATGCCAATTATATAAATGTCTTATTCGCCCTTGTATGGAGTACTATTGTCACATTTAGGGGGCCTCCAGTTCCTCTCTCTCTTCTGGATAGTGTTGAGTCTAAGGCAAAAAGATTAATTAACTGTCTTCTACTTTCAAACTTTCTTGACTCTCTATCTCTGCAACGTGAGGTTGGCGAACTATCTCTTTTCTACAGTTACTACAATGGCAGGTGCTTGAGAGAATTAGCCTCTTGCATTCCACCACCTTTGCATCACCCTCATTGCACAAGAGGTGCCCTGCTCTCACACAAATTTTGCGTGGAAGCTGGAAACCCCAGACAGCTGCCTCCTCCTTTCCAGCCACCTCTGTTATGTGAAACTCTTTACCACCATCAATATTTTCTCCCGCATTTAATCTTCCTCCCTTCAAGGCTTCTGTCTGCACCCACCTGCGAGGTGTGCGTTAGGTTTGGGGCTGGGTGGGTTTTCTTCTTCCTTCCTCTTTTATAAGCCCCCTACTTGAAAAGGGTTCTGCCCATGAGTGGTGGCGAAAAAAAAAAAAAAAAAAAAAAAATTGTACTCTCATGATACAGATGTAACACTGCGTGCGTGTGTGTGTGTTTGTATATGTATATATATATATATATATATATATATATATATATATATATATATATATATATATATATATATATATATATATATATATATATATATATATATATATATATATAATATATATATATTATATATATTTTATATATTTTTTTTTCTTCTGATATCTGGCCAGATATCCAGTAGAAATAAAATTCTTAATAATAAGAATTAAAATTTTCGAAGTATTAAAATATTTGGGATGGGCTGGATACCTGTTATCCGGACTTTCTTTCAGAATCCAGCTATCCATCCAGATAGTTGGATACTGAAAAAAAGACTGAATAACTGGATATCCAGCCTGTCCCTAGCGAGTATATATTAATAAAATGGCTAACAAAACCCTGTGGAGAAATTATGATCATGAAACTAACCTGTTGATCGACTTGTTCTTTTCTCCCATCCTTCCGGTATTATTTCATTTTCACTCATTATCACTTTCAACTTCCACTAATAGTTATTAAAAAAAAAAATTCTAAATTCTAAAATGTATAAGGTATATCTGCAATTTTGAAATTAACCTGGATGATATATATATATATATATATATATATATATATATATATATATATATATATATATATATATATATATATATATATATATATATATATATATATATATATATATATATATATATATATATATATATATATATATATATATATATATTATATATATATATATAATTTTAAAAATTGCAATACCCAGTTGCCACTGCAGCTTGAGTGTGAGGTACTGGAACTTTTTTTAACATTTCAGAATAAAAATTTTTATTCTCATACCTTTTAAAAAACACAAAAAAACAACACATGAAGAGCAAAAAATATTGATAAACAGCAAAAATGAATTGTCATAGATTAACAAAAAGAGCTGAAGCCATAGGGTAAAAAGATTTGGAAGACTAAATAACAAGACCAAACAAATATATATATATATATATATATATATATATATATATATATATATATATATATATATATATATATATATATATATATATATATATATATATATATATATATATATATATATATATATATATATATATATATCATTACAGCTTCTATGCTTAGGGAATCTTATCTTTATTAGGAACAGAAGAACCAGAGCTCTAAAAAACATTTTAATATTCAACGTTTCAAGAAAACAATTCTCATCTTCAACTTGGTCTTTGTGCTGATAATGTAAAATCTTAAAGCACAGTTCACCATTTCAGGGAGCTTCTGACAAGATTGCTGATACATTGGGACAAAAAGATGTTAACAGACATTAGACAACTGGACAAAAAAGTTGAAAGGATTGCAGTTGTAGTGATAGGTGTGGGCATGGAAGTTACTGAGAGTACTAGAAATATTAGTTGGTACAGGGAATCAAATGGCAAAAGTAGTTCATCATATGTTAACTACAGGTGGGATAGAAAATAAAATTATTGGTATGGTATTTGACAACACATCATCAAAATACAGGAATTGTCCAAGGTGCGTGTGTGCAGCTGGAATCAACACTAGGAAGATCTCTTTTATGGTTTCCTTGCCATAATCAAATTCTTGAAGTGGTTTTAAAACATGTCTTTGTTGGGTGTATGGGAGAGCCACTGGGTCCCAAAATTCCACTGTTTAAAAGATTTAAGGAACAAGAGTAAACTGCTATCATTTGATAAAGATGAGGATGCAAAATCATTAATAAATAATAACTCGCATTTTACATCTAAAAGCAATGGCAAAAGCCTCCTATCATGCTGCACTATCAAGTGAGAATCATCCCAGAGATGATTATGAAGAACTTCTTCAACTTTGCCTTTTATACCTTGGATATAACATTGGACATTACAACCTTCAGCAACCAGTAGCCTATCATCAAACAAGATGAATGGCTAAAGCCATTTATTGCCTGAAAATAGCCTTACTGCACTCCCAATTCCTAAATTTAAACCCAAAGAAACTGCATAGAGTGCATCTTAGAGTTCTTATTGTCAGCTGCTTCTAAGCAAAAGTTGAGCAAATCAATGACTGTAGTCTTGCTAACACCCAACACAATTTGACACCTGTTATACCATTAATTTTGCACAAAAAAAATACATTATATATATCGCATCGTCATAAGACAAATGCATATCCAAAAACCAATAGTTTTTAGAGAAACACTCATCTTAAACTCTCAAATTTTTTTTGTCTCAAAAAAAAAATTTATCAATTCTTTTTGATATATCACTTATTTTTTTACACTCATCACATTCTTTTATGGTAACTACTACTATCAAATGTTGCAAAAAAAAAAAAGCAAGAAGACTCCAATCTGTGGAACAAATTTCCACTAT
>SEYY01000690.1:150666-193166 GCA_009176605.1 Armadillidium nasatum
ATATATATATATATATATATATATATATATATATATATATATATATATATATATATATATATATATATATATATATATATATATATATATTGCAATTGCCATACTTCACAGGTCAGCATTTCCAAGCAAAATGAAAGATTTCACTGAATCTTTTATATTTAACTTTAAACAACTTCCCAGTCAAGAATAGAACGTCGAGCAAATTTCGCAAACGTGAATACAATAATTTATCATCATTTACTTGTTCATACCTACTCACTGAAATACTTTTGAAGTCAGCCTTGTTAACAGTACACACAAGAAATCGGTCGGCTATTGAAATGGTTACATGAACAAATTTCAGTGAGTAAGCAAGTGAAAAAAACATTTATTTAAATAATTCAAATAGTTCTTTCCACTTTCTCTTTGAAATCTAAAGGTTAAGATAAACCAATGAGATCTTATAATTTTCAGTAATTCCACAATTTTTACAAGTATTAAAACAACAAAGTCGATTAAGTTCACATATTCATATTATATTGAAAGCAAAATTTTATGAAGCACTTGTCACTCAAAAGTAATTTATCTAGACAGCCACATAACCTAAAGTAAAGCCAGAAGGAAGAGGAAAATAAAATAAAATTGAAAACCACATGCGAAAAAAAAAAAAAAAAAAAAATATTAAAAATATATATATAATATATTATATATATATATATATATATATATATATATATATATATATATATATATATATATATATATATATATATATATATATATATATATATATATATATATATATATATATATATATATATATATATATATATATATATATATATATATATATATATATATATATATATATATATATATATATATATATATATATATATATATATATATATATATATATAGTGTTGTTAAAGAGCGAGTGACGGTTAACATGTAGTGATGGACTTATAAACCAGTAAATATCTACGCTCCCCGATATATATATATATATATATATATATATATATATATATATATATATATATATATATATATATATATATATATATATATATATATATATATATATATATATATATATATATATATATATATATATATATATATATATATATATATATATATATATATATATATGAAAACTTTCCATAACTATTAATGTGGGGCTTTCTAAAAACAATACTATTCCTGATAAAATAAAAGGAAATTAACAAATTATATAGGCAAATGTTAACAACTCAATTTGAGATCGCTTAATAATAATTATAATAATAATACTTGAATATTTCATAGTTAAAAATTTAGTAGAAAACCATATTCACACCAAATTATTATGAATTACATAATGCCAAAACAACTTTTTTAATTAATTAAATTATAATTTACATTATGTAAAGGGTTGGAGACGATGCTTTGAAAGCCACCAGATGCATAAGAGAAAGAAAATAAAATCTGCTATTCCAGATTTACCTGAGAAAGTATGGATGCAACTGTCAGATTAATAACGTCATACAATCATCTATAGTTTTCCATTATATATATATATATATTATATATATATATATATATATATATATATATATATATATATATATATATATATATATATATATATATATATATATATATATATATATATATATATATATATATATATATATTACGTTAAGATGTAACAAATTTAACTGATTTTTATAAGCATCAGTATATACATTATCAATTCAAGGTCCTTAAAAAACAACACAATTCATCAACTATATACACAAAATTTCATTTCCAAATGGGAAGAGGGGGAGAAAAAAAATCAGCCATTGATATATATATATATATATATATATATATATATATATATATATATATATATATATATATATATATATATATATATATATATATATATATATATATATATATATATATATATATATATATATATATATATATATATATATATATATATATATATATATATATTATATATATATATATATATATATATATATATATATATATATATATATATATATATATATATATATCCAATCAAAGCAACACAATTTTAAAAAAAAAAAAAAGATTTTCAATAAAAAAAAAAAAAAAAAAAAAAAAAAAAATGGCTATTCCTTTAAATTTTAATTTAAATTTTTTATAGTAATTAGTGATTAATATTTACAAAAACTCTTAAAATTTCTAAATATGTATACTGTACAATGTCTTTTTGTATTTTTAAGCCACAAATCTGACTAATTAGTTTATATATATATATATATATATATATATATATATATATATATATATATATATATATATATATATATATATATATATATATATATATATATATTATATATAAATATTCAAAATAAATGTATATAATAAAATTAAAATCAATATATATATATAACATATATATATATTGGAAGCCATACAATAAAAGGAATTCTCGGCTAAACACTTCACTGTCCATGACTTTAATTTTTATAAATAATAGGCTCATTCCCACAAACGATATATATATATATATATATATATATATATATATATATATATATATTATATATATATATATATATATATATATATATATATATATATATATATATATATATATATATATATATATATATATATATATATATATATATATAATCTATTGAATGTATTCAATTCAAAAAGAAAAAAAATTTTTTTAGAATATTTTATCACTTTTAATCTTTATCACCATGGCTTGTCTAATGATACGAGGGGGTAATAAATAATTTGCATGTCACAATTTTTCAAAAATTATGTTGTATCTAGTTCTTTATTCACAACCTTCTATATATATATATATATATATATATATATATATATATATATATATATATATATATATATATATATATATATATATATATAAATGTTCACAGCCTTATGTGGCAGTCTGCTGCCAACAGCACCACACCTAATGTTTATGATATATATATATATATATATATATATATATATATATATATATATATATATATATATATATATATATATATATATAATATATATATATATATATATATATATATATATATATATATATATATATATATATATATATATATATATATATATATATATATATATATATATATATATATAATATATATATATATATATATATATATATATATATATATATATATATATATATATATATATATATATATATATATATATATATATATATATATATATATATATATATATATATATATATATATATATATATATATATATATATATATATATATATATATATATATATATATATATATATATATACAATTTACATATTTATTACAATTATATATATATATAATATATATATATATATATATATATATATATATATATATATATATATATATATATATATATATATATATATATATATATATATATATATATATATATATATATAAAGCGTAATAATAGGCACTATTAAATGGCAATACTCCAAGTTAAAATAGGGAGCCACAATTTTATACCTTTAAAAACAGGCACTTTTTAAATCTTTTTTTAAATATGTCATGTCTTTGAACTGCACTGCAGAACAAACCAGTTAAGCATATAAGCTGTAGCACTTGATTAGGTTAAAAGTCGTACAATTATTTAATACTATTTGGATCGCATTAATCATTTTGGTGATTTCGGACGGAGAGCTTCCCTCATTTTGCTAAATCCTGCACCACCACTACCACCTGTGCCGCTGCCCCCTCCTCCCCCAGTCATTACAGTGCTTCTGTCGGAAGTCAACGCACTACCACCTCGGAAGTCGCTAGTTACATTTCGATTGTTCTTCTCTCCAAATTCTCTATCCCGCTCACGAGGTGAAAAATTCTCTCGTCTGAATGTTTTTCCATCTCGATCACGTCCTAAGTTGCTCCTTTCTATGTACAAAAATAAAAATGATGATAATTAATTTTTTTTTATAAAACTAATTAATTATATAAATTAAGTACTGTATATACACAATGAATGATAAGATAGTATCGAGTTAACTGCTTTTATATATATATATATATATATATATATATATATATATATATATATATATATATATATATATATATATATATATATATATATATATATATATATATATAGTCGAAATCAGATAAAGCCTAATACAACTTGCGAGTTAAGTTAGCAGTTAAATAAATAATCTGAAAGAACACTTTCATCATGAAATGTTGCAGAAAAAGTTTCAACATAATTCAGCTAGCAGATTAAAGATTGAAAAGGTCTCAGAAAATGAGATGAAAAATACTTCAAAAATATTACTGTCAAGGAAATTAGAATAAATGCACTCGTACTACAGACATGATTCATATTGCCAACCCATAAACAAGCATGTGAGGAAAGGTACATTAAAGCACTCTTTATCCTTTATAGACTTGTGTAGATAGAAATATAATGTGATCATTCGAACTCTAAAAGTCTTAGTTTATGTTATATATATATATATATATATATATATATATATATATATATATATATATATATATATATATATATATATATATATATATATATATATATATATATATATATATATATATATATATATATATATATATATATATATATATATATATATATATATATATATATATATATATATATATATATATATATATATATATATATATATATATATATAGCCCGACCGGGGCTCCGGCTAAAAATCAGGGAAAACCGGGATTTGCCTGCTGGGGTTAAAATGGCAAATTATATTTATTAACGGTTGATTAAATCAAACAAAATATAAGAAAATTTAAAAAAATTTTATTATTATTATTTCAATATTTTCTTTTTCTTTTGACCGCTCCTTTTCTGCTAGTGAATGTTCATCTTTGTGTTTTGATTTTAGTGACCCCATAAAGATTTGGTTAAAAATTTTTTACTTGGGGCACCAGGAGATCCTCTTCTAATTTCCTGACAGAACATGTTACATTTAGCTATTTCGAGCGTATCCTGAAACATTGTAAAGTACTACCATAGGGATGAAGCTGATCAATTAGCTATTGTGACAAAATATATACATGATACAAGTGTAAAAATGGTACAAGTTTGATACATAGCAACGATATGTATAAATACAGGTTATATTGAAAACATTTGCATAACGGGAGTCAAAGTGGTAGAGAAGAAAAAGTAGTGAATCAATTAAAATGTAGTTAAGCTGAAAGTCTTAAATAGTTCAGTTTCAGCAGTTGAAGTAAATTGTGGAACAAACTAGAAGAAAAAAAGGTGATATTACAAAATAAAAAGAGGGATGTAGAGTGAAGATAAAAAAGGTAACATTCACATAATTTTCTCAGGATTCAAACAAATTTAATATTAAAAGAGTTGACTTATCTAAATAAAACATTTGACCAAGTATAGGCATCGGGAGCCGGATGTAAGAGTAAAGTATGCATTTTATAAATGCGTGTAAGTTTTAAATGTGTTACATTACAAATGTTTAAACTGTTATCCCTCATAAATATTACGAATATAAAAATACTGTTTACAGGCTTTGTGACAGAAATGAATACTGACATAAGGAATATACAACGATTTTTACAATAGTTTTCACAAATTATCAATACTACCATGCAAGTGGTATAATTCTCAAAGCTCTGGTTACATCAGATTGAATATTTATACAAACCGTTGAACAAAAAATATATTCTGGTAGTGGTACAGCACAACGCTACTACAAACACACAAAGAGTGCAAGTCTGTTCCCCATGAACAATTGTGAACCTTGCATCTTTAAAAAAAAATAAAATTTCAACTACACAAAATCTTCATTAAGAGTTGTAGTGTTAATGTTCTGGAGAAACACACACACACACACAAAAAAAAAATCACATTAATTAAAGCACATGTAAATATTCAATTCTTAAATTTTTTGAAACAAATATCATTAGTAAGTTTTTGATCTGCGTTAATAAATGCTTTAAAAAAATATTAAACAAAAATATTTTAGAACGGAAATATAAAATGAAGTCGAAGTAGCACTGAAGGATTGGAGAATGTTACAAAAAACGGCGCTGGTAAGGAAAAATAACAACAAATTTTCTGTTGTATAGACTTTTGATAGTAAAATGAACTGATAAGTGGAAGATGTATTCATATAAAAACATTCCAAAAAAGATTAAATCTTTGAAAAGAATATATATAGAAAATATAGAAACTCAGGTTAGATGTATTACTGAAAAGAGAAACAGGTCTGAGAAATTATCCCTGTTTAGACATGAATAAAGACGAAATTTAGATTAGATAGATGTGTGTAAAAATTAATCTATGTAAAATTTATTTGAGATTTAGGGGAAAAGGATTGTAAATTATAAAGGATATATATATATATATATATATATATATATATATATATATATATATATATATATATATATATATATATATATATATATATATATATATATATATATATATATATATATATATATATATATATATATATATATATATATATATATATAAGTAGTTTGAAGTTCTTGACATGCTGAATGCTAATAAACATGGGGGAAAGAAATTCGATAGAGAAAATAATGGAATCAGTAAAATATATACAATAACCGAAATAAAAATCTTGCAAAATGATGAAAGAGATGCCAATATTAAATAAAACAAACGAAAATGTAGCTGAAGCAATACAAAAAATGATTCGATTCAGAAAAGGAAGAAAAAAAAAGTGGAGCAAAGAAAAACAAAAATAATTATTGGAGAATAGAACTTTCTTAAAGGTCGGAAGAGAGTTAGAAAGATTATAAAGGACAGAGATAAAAATTATTAATACACAGATTGAATCAACAGGATTCTGACTAGAGGTTTTTCAGACAACATCTTTGTTAAGAGAAATCATATCAAGCAAAGTATGTAATAGAATGAATGAATGAATGAATGATATATATATATATATATATATATATATATATATATATATATATATATATATATATATATATATATATATATATATATATATATATATATATATATATATATATATATATATATATATATATATATATATATATATATATATATATATATATATATATATCATGTAAAGGCGGTGGTAAAAATGTAATTCACCAATTTTAGACTTCACACATTGAAATTGAAGCTTTCCCCAACTGTGAAAAGTTATGATCAAAGATGCACAACAACAACAACAACAAAAAAAAAAAAAAATAAAAAAAAAAAATCCTGAAAATAAATAAATAAATAAGATGAAAACCAAGTAAAATAACTTTGGAAAGAAAAATGGAGAAAACGAAAACAAACCAGCAAGGATAATCATAGAAACATTACAGGTAATAAAAAGAAACAATTCAAAAGAAACAAGATTTTAAGTATGAATAAAACTTGTGATTACATTCAGACGTTTCAAAGTTACAAGAATATTATTATCAGTTGCAAAACAAAACTTAGTGTGGAAGTTGGGAGTTTGATGAAAAATCTGAATATATTTAGCAGTAAACTAACCTGGAGCTTTCTGAGGTACTTTTGTAGTTTTCTTCTTTAACCTTTCTTGTTCTTCTTTTTCTTTTAACTCAGCAGAGAGCCTCTCCATTTGATCTTTGGAAGCTAAAGCCATCTTAGCCCAACTAGTTTTATGTTCCTATATATATATATATATATATATATATATATATATATATATATATATATATATATTATATATATATATATATATATATATATATATATATATATATATATATATATATATATATATATATATATATATATATATATTATATATATACACACACACACACAAGGGGGAGGACGACGGGCAATCCGAATCGATGATAGTACTGCCCAATAAACAACCCGCAGGGTGATAGGGTGGGCTAGACAATTCAGTTGCCCTTTGGTTCGCTAAATTTCACGTTTCACCTTCTCAGAGGGTCTCTAGTGTACCCTTGAATCACACTGGAGTGTTTATGTTCCCACAACCTTTCCACTCCTTCACATATATCCTACAAAGTTACAAGCGCTTTCTCGTACATAAAGTAATTTCAAAATATTCAAAATGGCGAAACAATGCTGCTTCGGAGAAGTTTAGAGAGGCGTCATCCAAATATAGCCCCTCATCCACCCTTTACCCCATTACCATTTGGTGCCACCAAGACCATAATGCCGGCATGCCCTGGTGATGGTTATTATTATTTTTTTTTTTCATTAATTTCTGCAGCATTCACGATCTCTGTCTAATTTCCACTTTCTCAAATATCACTTCTCTTCTCTAAGACTTTATCCTTTGTTCTTAACTGAAACTCGAGCGCTCTAAGAGCAAACCCTACTGTCTCTATCCTCAACTTTCAGCCAAAGGCAGATGTTGCACATATGTGCTCAACGATTTGCTTTAACGTCTGCTTTAGTGTGTCTAATTTGAAGTCTTCTGAATTCTATTACACTAAGGGTTAAACTTTCTTGCAACTCTACAACTAAATTCATTTGTTTTGTCTACTTATCTAATAACTTCACAGACTATAAAAAATTATTTGACTACTTTAACTCCAAAATAGAACACATTTTTTTTTTTTTCTCTGAATATAATTTTAGGTGATTTCAACGTTCACCACCTCTAATGGCTTTCATCAATTTTTCATGATTCAGTTGACGAATTCGCCTAAACACTTTTCTATCCGCAGTTGGTGCATCTCCCTACCCGTATCCCTTGACCAATTGGTGATGAAATAAACATACTTGATCTTTTCCCAACTTCTAATCCTTCTCCTTACACTGTTAAACTCTTTTCTCCTCTGGGTTTATCCGATCACCTTCTTATCTCCATATCTTGTTCTGTCTTTATGACTTCCGCAAGAACGGTTCCCACCTTCGGAGAGACGTTTTGGCATTTCGGTGCCACTAACTGGTCTGACTTGCGGCTGTATTTTTCTGATATCTCATGGAATGATTACATTTTTTGTGGGAGGGGTTCCTCAGATTGTACAAAGGTGAAAGGTGTTTCTGGCATGTAAAAATTCATTTCATGTTCTTTCCCTTTTACTAAACCCAAAAACCTTGGTTTAACACTGTTCGTTTCTGTGCTATCCGCCGCAGGTATGCTGCCTTCAGTGATTACCATCATCTTCAAACTCAGAACTTCATTAAACTTATATTTCATCCCGGAATCATGCAAAATTTACTCCCCTGCAACACCAAAAACTAATTTCTTCATCGTAAAAGCTATTATCTTTCCGGTTCCTCTTCCATCAAGCCCTTTCTGTCATTTTCCAAAAAATGTTAACACTAACTTTGACTCTTCCTCTTTTCCTTCTCTATTATCTTCTGACGGTACAACAACCCTTTTCTCTTAATCTAACGTTGAGCTCTTCGCTCAAACTTTGGCCTATAATTCAACCTTAGATGATTCCAGAGTTGTTCCTACTCCTTCAAATCCCTCCAATTCATTTATGCTTAAAATTGTAATTTCTTCTCAAGACAATTTCTGCTCTCTCTCTGAGCTTAACACCAAGAAGGTGTACGGTCCTGATGGTATTTCTCCTTTGGTTCTCAAAACTTGGGCTTCCGAGTTTGCACCCTGCCTTGGTAAACAATTTTTTCTTTTTTTCTACTTCAACCTTCCCTTCTTGCTGGAAACATGCTATCATTCAGCTTGTGCCGAAAAAGGGAAACCCTTCTCAACCCTCTAACAACCGTCCAATTTCTTGAACCTAGGTTCTTTCTAAAGTTTTCGAATCTATCCTTAACAGAGATTTGGAAACATCTCAATTCTTCCAATCGTATCTCTGATCGCCAGTATGGCTTTCGTAAGAAACGCTCTAATAGTGATCTTCTTTCCTTTCTATCTGACTCTTAGCCCTTCGATCTTCAGCATTTCGGTGATTCTTTTGCTGTCGCGCTGGACATATCGAAAACTTTCGATAGTCTAGCAAACAGCTTTGATTTATAAACTTCCCTCTTTCAAAATTTATTCCCTCTCTGATCGTTCCATAGCAGCTGTTGTATACGGACACCATTCAACCTTTAAATCTATCCAATAATTTTTCTGCTTTTTGTTAATGACCTTCTCTGTTAATTCTTCTCCTATCCACTCCTATGCTGATGACTCCACCCTTCATTACTCTTTTCAATTTGAAAGGCAACCCCTCCCAACAGCAATTAATAGACGCAACTGACCTCTGATCTATCTCACATTTTAAATTGGAGTAGAGAACGTGGTCATTTTCAATGCCATCAAAAATAAATTCCTCCATCTCTCTACTTGACACAATCTTCCACACAACTATGAAATCTTCTTCGAAAACATAAAACTAAAACCTTCCTCTCTCCTTAATATTCTTGGTGTTCTTTTTTTCGTGATCTTTCTTGAAAAGATTACATTACTTCTCTTTCTAAACAAGCTTCTAAGAGGTTAGGTGTTCTGAGGCGCCTATAGAATTTCTTCACACCACCCCAGTTGCTAATTCTTTATAGGGGTGTTGTTCACCCCTGTACGGAGTACGCCTCACACATCTAGGGTGGTTCCACTCATACAGCTCTCCTTGAAAAGGTGGAGTCTAGGGTTTTTTGTCTTATAAACTGTCCTGCCTTCACTATTTCTCTCCAGTCTCTTTCTGCCCGTAGAATTGTTGCATCACTCTCAATACTGACTATTACAATAGATACTGCTCTTCTGAACTCTCTCATCGCATACCTCCTCCACTGAGAAGGGCTTGTGCGATATGTCTACACAGTCTCATCTTTACTCTGTCCAACTCTCTGACCCCAGACTTAACCACTATGCTTAATCTTACATTCTCCCATCATCTATTTTCTCAACTTCCTATGACGTACACACCTTCAAACGAAGAGCATCAGGACATGTCGGCTTTTAATCTGACCAGGTCCCGATTTTATCTCAAACTCTGGTGGAAAGTTAGTGGGCCTCTCGCCTTTGCCCACCAGAGGTATATATATATATATATATATATATATATATATATATATATATATATATATATATATATATATATATATATATATATATATATATATATATATATATATATATATATATATATATATATATATATATATATATATATATATATATATATATATATATATAAAGGTTTGAAATGTAGTTTTAGGATTAAATGACATTGGCAAGCAATTAATCATTTGGTCATACTTGTAAATGCCACTTTTTATTTATTTATTTTTTTCAAATATATTTATTTTAAAGTATGGAAAATATCCAGGTGCATATTGCCTATATGATCCTTTAAATTTTTACAAAAGTATTAAGCTTTTACTTACTACCAAAATATCTTGAGCTACAATTTAGTTGTCCTTATAATAGAACATCGTACATACTTGTTTGTGCGCGTTTGTATGTAGATTAAGCAACAATTTCAATGGCTACAATCTAATCTATATGTTAAAAATGAATTAAGAGTTACACTTACCCCATCAGAGGTATTACTTTGTTTTTCTTTTTCTTTCTCAGTTATATCCGATTTTGATTTACTTTCAGTATTAGTCGAGGTACTTTTATTCTGATCATCATCTTTATTAACCTTGATCTCAGTTGGTTTGATTACAGTTTCTGATCTAAAAAATAAAAAAATAAAAAAATATAAAAAAAATTAAAAAAAACTACCACAAACTGAAGCTACATAAGCTTTTATAAAGCTAGAACAACTTTAAATGCATAATTATTCACAAAATGGTAATGCTTTACTATTTAAACAAGAATGCTGGTATATAAAGCAAGCATTTGCTTTAGAAAGTATATATATATATATATATATATATATATATATATATATATATATATATATATATATATATATATATATATATATATATATATATATATATATATATATATATATATATATATATATATATATATATATATATATATATATACACACACTCTTTCACCCTTTTGAACACTAGTAATATAAGAATACTTATTAATGTAACTAAAAATATGAATGCATGATTAGAATTCAAAAACAAACTATTTTCACTAACCTTACAGATGGAGGTGGGGGTGGAGGTGGAGGTGAAGTTTCGCCATTAACAATCATTTGATTTTTATTTCTATTTTCATAAAAATTATGTTGGTGGTTTCCTGAGTGCATCTGGTTTTGATATCTGTGGTCCCGATGAGCCCTGTTGTCTCTTGGTGCCTTTGTTATCCACCCATCTGCATCAGCTCTATCCTCTCTCCAGGATCGATTGCCTGATCCAGTTTGAGGTCGATTTTCTTTATTTCCAAGTCTAAAATTACCAGTATCTCTATCCCTTCGGCCGCCGCCGCGGCCAATGCCTGGGATAAATTCTCTCTCTCTCCTATTAACATGCATTCCAGCACTGCTTCTCCTATCTTCCCTTGGAGGTACAATTCGCTCCTGACGTCCCATATTTAAATTGCCACAAGGTTGTGAATCTGTGATACTCTTTGTACCACTATTACTTGAATTATTAACATTAATATTGTTATTACTGTTATTTATAATACTAGGGGGGATATTGACATTTGCACTCTCTGAAGAGGATAAATTCGTTGATGATGTAGTTCCTTCATTTACTTTTTCATTTGTATCTGAATTGCTTAACGAAGATTTAACTGATTCAAAAGATGCTTTCTCTACTTGGGAGGTATTTGAAGTTGTATGTTTTGGTTTAGCTGTACCCTTCATGACATCAGAAAATGTGTGTGTTTCACCAGACCATGCTGATTGAGAAGGCTCATGGCACTTTTCTTCCGTGGAACAGACTACAACCTCATCTGCTGCTGCAATGAGAAATTTATCAAATAAGAGATGATAAAGCTCTACAAACAAAGAATATTATATTTTCAAAATTTTTAAAATGTATTTAGGAAAAGGACAGAAATGCTCTACAATTTCTTAGTTTCTTAATCATCCCCCAGGCAAAATGAAATTTTGATCGTCAAATCTGGCAATCAATGTTCCTTTTATAGCAAAACTTTTAAAACTTAGTTTCCTTAAGATACGGAAGAGGCCAAATACTTCATAAATGATATAGTAACAAGATCATGAAACTGTAAAATACATTAATCTGTGGCTCGATTTCATTATATATATATATATATATATATATATATATATATATATATATATATATATATATATATATATATATATATATATATATATATATATATATATATATATATATATATATATATATATATATATATATATATATATATATATATATATATATATATATATATATATATATATATATATATATATATATATATATATATATATAATCACTCCGTAAATTATAGCTATTGCAACATTCTTCCAAATTAATTGCACACCTCCTCCTATGGAAAGCTTGTGCAATTTGTCTATCTACATGCATATTTTTTCTGCCAAACACATCAGCTGCATCAGGAGAAACAGAAGTCACTGACAGTGGTGAAAGTTGAGCTCCTCTAAAATGATGATTTAAGAGAAAAAGATTGTGCTCAATTTTTGAGTTTAAAAAGAAGAATTTTGGATCGTTAGTAGAATTGTGATAAATAAACATAACAAATGATTTTTGTTGTAGAATTCCAAAGGAGCTAAAGACATAGTAGAGAATTCAGAAGATTCAAAATTAGTTACTTGCGAATAGACAACATTGTGTACCTATGTGCAACATTCGCCTTTGGCTGAAACTGCGAACAGAAACAGTAGGAATAACAGATTAAGGTTTGCTGTCAGAAGACTCAAGCACCTAAGTTCTAGTTAAGAACAAGAGATGAGGTATAGATGAGAGGTGGTGTTTGACAAAGTGGAAAGAGATCAAAAATGTTACAGAAAGTAATGAAAAAAAGATCGTCCCCGAGAGCAAATCGGTGGCGAAGTCTCGGCAGCATTATCCCCATCATCAATGATGATGGAATGAAGGGTGGATGGGGTGGAAATCGCTTGGATGCCGCCCCTCCAGGTTAGCTCTTTGTTTTGCAAAAATAAAAATATATATATATATTTTTTTTTGTTGAAAAGTTAGTGTACAAGTAAGCGTAAGCACTTGTAAATTTGTGAGTACAAAAGATATTTAAGAATAAAAAGTTATTTACAACAATTTTAAAAATCAAATACTTTAAGAAGAGTTAAATGGAAAAATATGAAAAAATTATCAATTTTCCAAATGCCCCCACTCAAACTTTGTCAAATTTTAAAGTTATATATACCTAAATAAGTAGCCACATTCTGCATGCAATTTAAATTTATATAAAGGGTGGTTAAATTGTATGGGCCGATGTTGAATGTGAACCACACCTAAACGTCAAGTTTTTTTACTGCATTTCATTTGACTTTTTTCAATTTCAGACTTACTCAATTTGAACCATGGAAAGATACACAATGGAGCAACGTGTTAAAGTTATTCAGGCTTATTATGAAAATGGGCGTTCAAATCAAAATGCATATCGTGCACTTCGTGATTTTTTTGGTCAATTTAATCGTCCAAATGTGCGTACAATCGGAAAAATCGTGAAAAAATTTGAGCAAACCGGGTCTGTAGGAGATTTGAAAAGACCAGTGCATGCTCGTACAGCTCGTACTGCAGAAAATATTGCTGCTGTTCGCGATAGTGTGGCTGAGGAGCCATCCACTTCAACTCGTCGTCGTGCCCAACAATTGCACCTCTCACGCTCGTCGTTGATGAACATTATGCATAAAGACTTGCATTTAAACGCTTACAAGGTGCAATTGACTCAAGAACTAAAGCCTCTTGACCATACAAAACGTCGTCAATGGTGGCAAGAAATGGCAACAGTGGATGATCAATTTTTCGAGGAAAATCATCTTCAGTGATGAGGCACATTTTCACCTCAGTGGATTCGTCAATAAGCAGAATTGCCGCATTTGGGCGAATGCTAATCCAAGAGTGATTGTCGAAAAACCAATGCACCCACAAAGAGTGACTGTTTGGTGTGGTTTATGGGCTGGCGGCATCATCGGGCCGTATTTTTTCCAAAATGAGGCCGGTCAGGCAGTTACTGTGAATGGTGTTCGCTATCGTGAGATGATAACGAACTTTTTATGGCACGAATTGGAAGGTATGGATGTGGACGATATGTGGTTTCAACAGGACGGTGCCACTTGCCACACAGCTAACGAAACAATGGCTATTTTGCGCGACAAATTCAATGGCCGTGTTATCTCACGTGGTGGCGATGTCAATTGGCCAAGATCATGTGATTTGACACCGTTGGACTTCTTTCTTTGGGGTTATTTGAAAGAAAAGGTGTACGTCGATAAGCCAGCAACAATTCAAGAGCTAAAGGATGAGATAATTCGGCACATTAACGGCATAGAACCCCAATTATGCCTCAGCGTCATCGAAAATTTGGACCATCGGATGGAGGTGTGCCGCCGAGGTCGCGGCGGCCATTTGGCCGATATTTTGTTCCATACATAATTGAACCATACCATATTATCATAAAAAAAGAAATGACAATAAATTCCTTAGTAATTTGTGTTTTATTCAAAATCAACATCGGCCCTTAAAATTTAACCACCCTTTATATTAAAAAAAATTTTTTTTAAAAATAAAAACGAATTTTCCACCCACACAAATAAATAATAAAAACTAAATAAATAAATAATATATATATATATATATATATATATATATATATATATATATATATATATATATATATATATATATATATATATATATATATATATATATATATATATATA
This sequence comes from Armadillidium nasatum, assembly GCA_009176605.1. Classification (NCBI taxonomy): domain Eukaryota; kingdom Metazoa; phylum Arthropoda; class Malacostraca; order Isopoda; family Armadillidiidae; genus Armadillidium; species Armadillidium nasatum. The sequence continues at coordinate 166,413 of SEYY01000690.1, forward strand.
TATATATATATATATATATATATATATATATAGATGATCCTTACAGTTTTGTTTTTTTTGCAGGGCCCTGTAAATTTGTTGATTATTGTAAAAATATAAACAAATACAGTTGTGAAAGGATTTAAATCAATTGACAATAACTTTGAGAGAAGTTCGAAAGTTGGCAAAAGATTGCTAAACGACATCACATGCTACACTGAAATTCTTCGAGAGAGAAAGAGATGCTCAATGAAGCAAACGTCATTGACATCTTATTTTAAGCCAGTGCCGCAAATACCCGCACCTTCAAATCCTATCATTCAACAGCCATCATCGCCTCAACAACCATCAACATTAACTCTAGACCCTCCACCAAGCAAGAGAATTAGATTCGTTGAAGGGTCAGATGACGAGTCTCACTTATCCCCTTCAACTTCCTTCAATGATATTAATAAAGTTTTTAAAGCTAAAATATATTATTTTTATTTTATTTACCCTTTATTACGTATTTTATTTTTAAATTGAAACTGTTATTTTTAGCCTAGCGCTATTGCGCAAATAATAAATGATAGTGTAAACAAGTTTTAAGGTGTTCATATGTTGTAGCGAGTGAAAAAAAAGCAAGTGACTCGCATTGCGGCGGTGGTCTGGAACCATACCCGCCGTATTACCGAGGTATACCTGTATTTGAAAAAGAATTAATAGCGAAATATAAGAGGAAAGATGGCCAAGAACTTATTACACATATTTTTACAAGCTACCAAAATACATAAAACAGAAAAATCCTAAATGGAAAGAAAAATAAGTTGTTTATCAAAGAGTATGAACTAGAATATTTCCTAAACGAAAATCTCGTATTATTTTTCCTAGGTCACAGATAACAAAATATGCTTTAAAAAGGTTCATCAAACAAAAAAATAAAATTTTAACTTACTTGGTAATGGAGGAAAAGAAGTTGACTGTAGTTCAAAGGAAGGCTTCTTTGCTTCAGCATGGTTACCACTCTTCAATTGTGCAGACTCACCATTAACACTTTGATTGCCCGAGCCACGCTGGGAACCACGTCCTCCACCACCACCCATATGACCATTCATTTCTTCATCTCGACGAGATACTCGCCGCCTTCCTCCCCGAGTCCTTAATTAAAATATAAAAATGTTACTAACTGAAAAACCAAATAGTAGTACGTATCTATTTGTGTACCTTTTTTTTATGTATATACAACTTACACCATTAAAAAATAATTTAATATCCCATTATCCTTGAAAAATGAAGAAAAAAAGCTTGCATCCAAGATACCAAAATATCCCAAACTTTTATATTTCAAAAATTTTTTATCTTTAAATATATCGCTTGAAATCACCCCAAAATCACCAGCATTCTCATTTTAGCATTCAGCATTTTTTGAATTCGAGAAATCATATTGACTGATATATAATTGCTACATCTATCTTTTAGTAATATACCAATACACCTAAAATTCACACACATACTAAATATATTATATATATATATATATTATAATTTAGGGGTGGAGTGATACTAATATTTTACCATTTTTTGTTTTTTTTTAAACTGAATTTATGAAGGTTGAAACAAGATTGAAAATATTCAGTAATCACAAAATTTTGGTTTTCTGATATGTCATTATCTAATTATTAATAACTTTAGGTGTATGAAAATGGATTCAATTCCACAAGCTATGTGCCAAATATATATAAATATATATATATTTTGTGCTCATCCCACATTCTTCTACACGAAATAGGTTCTCATATCCCACACAAAAACTACCACAGACAACTCATCCTTTTTAATACATTATAATTTAGGATAGCACCCAACACATTCGCCTCGGAGAAACCTAAAGGGGTGGCTTTCAAAAATAGCCCCTCACCCACCTCTTCACCTATCACCACTTGAAAGTTTGTGGCCTCCAGTGACATAGGGTTGGTGCCACTAAGTTTTTGCTGCAGATTTGTCATACTGGTGGTCTTGGAGCAACTAACCTTTGATCATTCTCGTATTTCAAATTGGGGAAGAGAAAACATGATAATTTTCAATGCCTCAAAAACTTGTCCCTCCATCTCTATATTAGAAATAACCTCACACACAACTATGACATCTTCGAAAACACTACTCATCCTTCATACATCCTGAATATTATCAATTTTTATTTTTTTTTCTGTGATCTTTCTAAGAAAGAACACATTACTACTTTTTCAAAACAAGCTTCCAACATGTTGGGTGTTCTGAGGTGCCTTCATAATTTTTTCACACCACCTGAGCTGCTTGCTCTTTATAGGGGTGTCGTATCTGGGTGGTTAACTCATACAGCTCACCTTAAATAGGTGGAGTCTAGGGCTTCTCATCTTAACTCTTCTGCTCTCAATAATTCTCTCCTGGTCACTTTCTCCCCATCAAATTGATGAGTCAAGCTAATACAATGGGTACTGTTCTGAGCTCTCTCGTCACATACCTCCACCACTGAGAAGGGCTCGAGCTACACACCTTTCTTCACAGTCTCATTCTTTCTCTGTCCAACTCTCCAACCCCAAGTCAAACTGATATGTTCAATTTTACATATATTCCGCTGATAAAATGTGGAACACACAATCCCTTTGTCTATTATCCTAACTTCCTTTGATTTGCACACTTTCAAACACCACGTATCAAGCATGTCAGCCTGTAACTTTACCAGATTCCTGGTATTTCCCCAACTCTGATATATATATATATATATATATATATATATATATATATATATATATATATATATATATATATATATATATATATATATATATATATATATATATATATATATATATATATATATATTTCTACAGAAATTAATTTTCTTTAATGCAAGATTTTGTATAACTAATTTTTTACTCATACTGATATTTAGAAAAATTTATATACCAATAATAGACTCCATTAAATAAAAAATAAATAAAATAAATAAATAAATAAATAAATAAATAAATAAATAAATAAATAAATAAATATAATAAATAAATATAATAAATAAATAATATATATATATATATATATATATATATATATATATATATATATATATATATATATATATATATATATATATATATATATATATATATATATATATATATATATATATATATATATATATAAATTGCAACTTACATTTGCCTCTGCAGTTGAGGATCTCTACCAGAGTGCATTTCGTTATTGAATGAGTTTCGATGAGAGGGCATAGATTGATTGTTATGATTATGATAATGATGATGGTTATGATGTGGCACTGGTGGATTTACAACAGAATTTTGAGGAACTTGAGTGTGATTAGCAGAGGATGTTACCACAGTGTTAGTGTGGGTAGTAAAATTTTGTGAAACGGTAGTGCAAACAGAAGTTGAAGATACTGATGTTGCAGTATTGAGAGATGATGTAAGTGAAACTGTTACATCTCTACTGCTATTACTACTACTACTGACAGAATCAATTTGAGAAACGGAAGTAACTGTGGAAGTAACAGTGGCTGCAATTGGTTCTACAACACTTGTTTTTTCTATGGGAACCATATTACTTCTAGTTACTGCAGGAGGGCTAAAAGATGTATATAAATTAGACTGACTAGCAAGTGATAGATCATTTTGAGCAAAGCTATTGTGACTGGTTTGCACTACACCTAAAGAATTATTATTATTATTATTATTATTATTATTATTACTACTATTATTATTATTATTTACTACAGTCCTATTACTGTTAATGCTTGTATTTATGTTAGACTGAGTTTCTCCCTTTGAAAAATGTGAAGGTTGAGTTGTAGTTGTAGTAGTAGTAACATTTGTCTGATTACTAGTTATGGAATGGTTTAAACTTGAATTAGAAGTGCCTGACTGACTGGAAGGATGTGGAGACTGAGAAGAGTTGGGTCTACTGTTAACTGTATTCTGACGAGTTTGAGAGTTACCACCACTTCCATTATTTATGGGCCTAGATTCATTCTTCTCAAATTTAGGATCTCTATTCTGATCTCTATTTTTGTTTCTGAAAATAAATTTGATCTATATATTATATATATATATATATATATATATATATATATATATATATATATATATATATATATATATATATATATAATATATATATATATATATATATATATATATATAAATTACATTTCAGGCCCCACAAAACTAAATTGAATGGATTAAAATGAATCATTCAAACAAATTCTATGGGATAAGTTTGAAAAAAAAAAAAAAAAAAAAATTTTTTTTATTTATTTAAGGTTGCACGTGAGCAAATATACATGGGCATTTACCTAATTAAGTTAAAGAGTGTCAAAATTCAAATATGTCATTTAATCAACTTTAGCTTTTTAAATTAATCAACTCAAATTACCTAGCACAATAACTAAAATTATATTATATCCAATTTTCAATGCCCTGCATTTTTATATGTTGAACATAACATCCTTGGCGTTTAATTTCTATTCAAAATTCAAAGTAAAAAATTCTAAAACCAAGCAAGCTTGTCCAATTTTAAATTTGTAATTTGTGATGGATTTGGTAAATATTGGAAGAAGATTGAAGATTGCAAATCTATAATCTTTTCCATTAAAGAAAAACTTGCAACATACATGTTAAGGTATATGGAGCTTATGCAAAACTACGATCAATATATATATATATATATATATATATATATATATATATATATATATATATATATATATATATATATATATATATATATTATATATATATATATATATATATATATATATATATATATATATATATATATATTTAAAAATTTATTTAATTTTTTGAATAATAATAAAATATAATAATAATAGCTTCATTTATTTTCTTGCAGACTGAACTAAAAGACAGTAAATTTAAAGGTTGAGAAAGTGGTTTTAAATACTTAGAAATTAAATATAATATTTTGGTAAAGTCAGCAAAATCATTCATATTTCCATTGCAGCAAAGTATTTGGAGTATTTTGACCTCTCTTTCACTGAATACAAATACCAAAAGAAATATTTACATGAATACTTTGAATACATATACCGAGTATTCGACACACAACATATGTTTCCTGAGCACTTCATAATAATTATAATTTTATATTTGTAAATATTTTTGAATTAGTGACATTCTTGCCTGACATGTCTGTACTATTGAATTTCAATGGATTTATAAGTATTAAGCTATAACATTACGAGCACTTCACACATCTCAGAAACAATGTTGAATTGATAAATGAATTATAATAGCAAGCAGTGTTAAGAATGTATAATCATAATGGGTAATTTCAATTTTCCTGATATTGATTAGGGTAATTTTTCTAGTACTAATCAGGGTAGTTTATTTAGTTTATTATTTATAGACTGTAGACTTTATTTTTTAATCCGGATAATTGATGAGACAACAAGATCCACTGTATAATCAGACCTAATATTTAGTATATGAAGATTAATTGATTAATAATGTTACAACTGAGCAAAATTCAGGTAATAGTGATCATAATCTGGTTTTAATTTCAGAAAGATACCTGGAACCATTAAAAAGGAATGAGCTCAATCACTTACAAAAAAGGTCTGAGAGAGAATCAAAAATTAACTTGGCAAGAAATAATACCGGGATCTGAAGAAATTTTTATTTTTAAAAGTTTGAATAATAATAATAATAATAACAAAGATTAGTAAATTAAAATAAATGAAAAAGTGGTTAGTTCTGATTTAAAATGTCTAAATTTAACTCATACAGTATTTGCATCAGTATTTACGTATGAAAACTAGATAATAGTTACATTAAAGAACAATTAGTTTTGCATTCAATAAGTGTTTGACTTTCCCCAATTTAGAAACTATAATTGGATAGGAATTTAAGAACCAAAACAATTTTTAAATGAAAGAAAAGTAATTTAAGAACCAAAACCATTTTCAAATGTAGGAAATATTCAGGTTAATCTTAGAACAAGCTCAGTCAATGTTTTTCAGTTAAAGCAATTAGTGCAAAGAACAAAAACTCAATTGGTGAAGCAGAGAGATAGAGAGAAAATTACAGATAAGCATTAATAGTTCAATAGTAACAATATAATTGATTTGAAAACCTTGAGAGAATAAGGAAAGAGCTAAATTACTTAACAAAAAGTTATAAGAGAAAATCAGAAATTAACTTGGCATGAAATAATAGCAAAGAGATCTGAAGAAATTCTTTAGTTTTTATGAACTTAACAAAAAAAATATTGCAAAGATTGGTCTAATAAATATAAATGATAAAGTGGTAAGGTCTAAATAAGAATGTCAAAATTTAGCATATCTTGCATCAGTGTTTATATGTTAAAGGTTTGATAATAGTTACATCAGAGAACAGAGATAGTTTGCATTTCTAAATGTTGATGTTGAGAGTGTAATATTAAATGGCAATAAATCATCATAGGAACTGGTGAAGAGTGGGGTTCATCATGGTTCTGCACAAGGCTTCTTTTATTCATAATCTATTTAATGATTTGAATAAGAGAATAAAATGTATAGCTTCTAAGTTTGCTGATGACACTAAGCTTGCCAATCCTGATAAAAAAATATTTAGGTACGAATGACAATTTAGCATGATTAAAATAAATTTCTTGGCTGAACTAGTTGGCAAATGATTTTTTATTAAGTAAAGTTTTTCATATGGGCTATTCTAATAGGAATTTCAATCACAAAAGGAATGGAGAATGGATCGAGTCTGTTGATAAAGAAAAAAATTTAGGTATAATTAGTAGCAGTAATTTTGATAGTGTCAGAAGAGTGTTAGAAGCAAGGAATAGGAGCTAACAGAATGCTAGGAATAAACCTAATGTTAATTATAAAATGGTGATTAATAAGATCTATAATGGTTGAGTTATACCATTGATAAGAGAACTGTGCACAAGTTTGGGCACCTTATCTATGGAAAGACTATGCTGGAGGCAGTTCAGCACAGAACTTAAGAATTTATGGATTTGAAAACAAAAACCACAAAAATAAGCTAAAAAAACTGGGGATGTTTTCCATATAGTATTTTCATCAATTGACAATGTAAATGCCTTGAATAAAATAACATTGCTTACCAGTATCTATAAAGGTATGTCATCTAGATGTGAGAAAGTAATTTTTCATATAATCTTTGGAAAGGTTTACCACAAGATATTGATAGTTACTCTTTCAATTTTTATGAAAAAGTTGAATTAATATATCTATGATTTAGATATGGTATGATGTTTAAACGCCACATATTTCAGTGAGTATTTGAATCTTAGCTTAGTTGACTTATTTGTTTTTAATTTGGTTTAATAAACTGCTAGTGTCATATAAAATTTTGTGGTTAGCTTGATTAATTATTTTCAAGAGGAAAATTATATGTTTGAGATGAGTCATTTGTAGAAAATGATAACTTCCATACTTTTCGATTAGGATAGGTCATGATAAACTATTGTGGCTTCTATCTTCATTTTTCTATGGTTTTAATTATCTTATATAGTGTATAGTGTCCACACAGGCCTGGTCTAAGGTACTTAGTAAATTGTACAATTACAATTCAATTTACTTTATGTTCACTATAAATTGTTATCTTTAATTCTATTACCCTATACTGATAAATTTTTCCATTCCAAGGATAATCTTCCAATTTTATTACATCAATTTTTAAATGTTAAATTTTAAAATTTTCCAGGCAAAATAAAGGCTCAAGAAGAGGCAAAAATTTATACTATAAAATATATATATATATATATATATATATATATATATATATATATATATATATATATATATATATATATATATATATATATATATATATATATATATATATATATATATATATATATATATATATATATATATATATATAAACAGTTCACCAATAATAACTGTCAAAGTCATTTTAAATGAGGGGGTGTATACAACAGAGGAAAGATAAAGAAAACCTACCCAGAACATGAACCTTACGCACATTCTCATTATATATATATATATATATATATATATATATATATATATATATATATATATATATATATATATATATATATATATATATATATATATATTATATATATATATATATATATATAAAATTACCTTCTATTTACTATTTCCATTGTTATTGTTACTATTATTATTATTGAATCTATTGGTTGGTGGTGGTTTAAAAGCAGCTCTCGGAGATAAACCATTATACTGGAAAAAGCTGTTTAATATCATAAAAATTGGGCGTTGGCCACTGCATCATTGGATTAGGATAAAACAAATGATAATATATATATATATATATATATATATATATATATATATATATATATATATATATATTATATATATATAATATAATATAATTATTATTAAATAAATAACAAAAAAAAAAAAAAAAAAAACACACACACACAGAGAGAGAGAGAGAGAGAGAGAGAGAGAGAGAGAGAGAGAGAGAGAGAGAGAGAGAGAGAGAGAGAGAGAGAGAGAGAGAGAGAGAGAGAGAGAGAGAGAGAGAGAGAGAGAGAGAGAGAGAGAGAGAGAGAGAGAGAGAGAGAGACAGAGAGAGAGAGAGAGAGAGAGAGAGAGAGAGAGAGAGAGAGAGAGAGAGAGAGAGAGAGAGAGAGAGAGAGAGAGAGAGAGAGAGAGAGAGAGAGAGAGAGAGAGAGAGAGAGAGAGAGAGAGAGAGAGAGAGAGAGAGAGAGAGAGAGAGAGAGAGAGAGAGAGAGAGAGAGAGAGAGAGAGAGAGAGAGAGAGAGAGAGAGAGAGAGATATTTATATATATAATATATATATATATATATATATATATATATATATATATATATATATATATATATATATATATATATATATATATATATATATATATATATATATATATATATATATATATATATATATATATATATATATATATATATATATATATATATATATATATATATATATATATATATATATATATATATATATATATATATATATATATATATATATATGTGGGTTACATACATAAGCAGTTGGAATTTGAGCAGATCCTGTAAAGCTGTAATTTGGATAAGGTGTATTTAAATTACTCTGAGTAGGATAATACATTCTCTGTGAGTTATTTGCAGCATATGCACTTGGAGGAGGATGGGGACTTGGTATTCCTTGAATCCCAGGACCTGCAGTAGAACTCCCAGTAGCTACTCCTGTGCCTGTACTTCCACTTCCCTGAGAAGCAAGAGTGCCTTCCCTTGCTTCACTGGGAGGTTTACCACTGTAAGAAGGTAACACAGACAAGCATCCTATTCTAGACATAGGCTTTGTTTTTATTCGGGCTAAAATAGGTTTATTCTGTAATGAGAAAAGTTTTAAATAAAATATAGGGAAAAATAAAAATAAAATGTACAGTTCAAAATTTTTTTAAAAAGTTATTTAAATATTTTGGTGGCACTTACTTGAAATGTTTTGACAGTTTCCCTCAAATATCTATAGGCTTTTTGAGCATCACTGTCTGATTCAAATGTTACATACCAAAAATCATTATGAACAAATTCACAGCTAATAGCTTTTGGGCATCCTTCTCCCTCAAACATTGCCTGAAAAGAGTGTGTATATATTTTTTTATATGTGTATATATATATGTGTATATATATATAATAATAATATATATATATATATATATATATATATATATATATATATATATATATATATATATATATATATATATATATATATATATATATATATATATATATATATATATATATAAGTAAATCATTTAACAATATACCTCTATTTCTTTAATTGGAGTCGTCTTAGGAATTTCACGTAGAATGACAATACATCTCTTGTAGTTAGGTCTAACTCTATTTTTCTCCTCATCTAACTGAACAAACAGTGAATCTAAAATATAAAAAAAAATTGTTTTAATTTAAGTATATAAATATTTTCAGTAGATCATATAATATATATATATATATATATATATATATATATATATATATATATATATATATATATATATATATATATATATATATATATATATATATATATATATATATATATATATATATATATATATATATATATATATACCTTTTAAAGCTTCCATAATAATACTATGATTTTTTGTTATACTTTTGAATTGAGAACAATTAGCCAAGATATATACAGGCACATACTGATCACTGTCCATTTGAGACAATAAATATGGATCACTGCTCCAATTTTCTCTGAAACCATTTGATAAGTTTAGGTTGAATATTAAAATCCTTTAAATTTACAAATTAATTAATGTATGTAGTTCAAATATATTCCTATATACTTACCTTGAAAAAAAATATTCAATACTTTGTCCTAAAAGCTCTTTAATTTGCTCCTTTGTCAAAGGCTCATCACTAGCTTTATTACCGAGAGCTGCTGAACCTAAAGGTTGGGATCCTGATTCATTTTCTTTGCCCTGTCCTGTGTCATCTTTCTTATCCTCTTTTTGAGGATGCTGCCCTGCTTGATACTCAACATCCTTACTGACACCATTAGTTATTTCAGTATTTTCTATCACATCACCTGAAACTTCCTTGTGTACCATTTCAGAATTTGCTTCAGCCTCTGTCATCTTCTCCATTGGTGAAATTGATTCAAAGTCATTTTTGGCAGGAATACTCATATCTTCTGAATGATTCTTTGGCAAAGATTCAGCTGTGTGAGAATTTTCTGCACATACCTCTTTCCCAATGTCCCCATTCATGAAAAGATGTTCTGAATTTAGAAAGTGATATATATATATATATATATATATATATATATATATATATATATATATATATATATATATATATATATATATATATATATATATATATATATATATATATATATATATAAACAAAGAATGAGTGAAAACTTATTTTTCCTTTTGGCCTCATTAAATAGCATGGAGAAAAGCTTTTACAACAATAAAATTATAAAACATCAAAGATTCTCATCTGTACATGAATGATTATAAAAATTAATTTCTCCATCACTAATCAAGAAAGTTGAAATGGAACCAACCACTGCTGAAATACTAACAGAAGTGCTTTCACAAAAAGGGGTGGTGGGTGGGGTGAAATCGACAACATGGGTGCATATACAGCAGCAGATAATGCCATTGATCTCACAACACTAGTCTACAGTATGAGTAATGCTAATCAGCCTTGCTAACATCCTTGGACTGAATCCAGGATTCTCATTCATACTATGCATAATTACTTCTACCACAAATCATGTTTTAGTTATCCTTTGTTGACAGAGCAAAATACAAAACTAACCATGTTCACAAATGCATTCTATCTGGAATATCTTCACTCTGCATACCATAAGGGATAGTTGCATCCAAAAGCAGTTAATCATCCAACCAAATTCAAAGTACATTGATAATAGTTCATCATTAGCATTTATATTGTTCACAAAGGCTTTATATTACTATTGTGCCAGAATTACAATTACTTAAATAGCATGGAATAACATTGCTTGTATGAAATTTACCAATCACAAAAACTAAGCATTTTTAGTAATGTTGACATTTTCATTACCTTTACTATATATATATATATATATATATATATATATATATATATATATATATATATATATATATATATATATATATATATATATATATATATATATATATATATATTTTTAAGTTATCACCATCACTCACGGGCAGAGCCCTATTCGAAGAGTGTGGTTCTTAGCCAGGGAAATTGAGTTATATGTTATTTCTGACCAAGATGATAAGTTACACAGATTATTTGGGTTTTTGGATAGGGAAACCCTGCTCCGGTACAGACCAATCAAGTTTATTTTTTTCACCGGTGGGCGTGGTTTCAAATTTTGATAGGCGACCTTCTCTGTAGGAGCAATTTAGAGAGAATGTGATATTGTATGTGTTGAAATAGCGTGGAATGTTGTAAGTGTTGGCTATGTTTTTAAGCGATGTGTGAGTATTGAGATTAGCGTAATAATACACTTTGCCGTAAACTGTAATTAATTAACTACAGAAAATCTCCTACAAACGACAATTTTTTATGTCCGTTCAGGTAACTGTGTCGGAGGTTCGAGCCTCGATCGAGTGTGTACTTTGCAGTACACACGCGAGAACGAGGGACGAACCTCTTTCCCCTAAGCCAGAGAATATATATATATATATACTCCAATTTTAAATACATATAGATGTAATTACATTGAAATATACATATATACACTTGTGGTTATAGTTCACAACACACAGTTTAATGTGGTTTCAGAAGGTAGCACAAACATTGTATATGTAATTTTTTTTTTGTTGTTGTTGCAATTATCATTACAAAAATTCACCTAGTCAGAGCAGAATACTGAATAGTAAACAATGTTTGTCTAGTGCAGTTATCTCAAAATATATACAGATTGAGTGGGAAGTATGTTTTATATAAAAATATGACTAATTTTAAAATAAATAATCCACACTATAGTGAATTGCAATTATCATTACAAAAATTCACCTAGTCAGAGCAGAATACTGAATAGTAAACAATGTTTGTCTAGTGCAGTTATCTCAAAATATATACAGATTGAGTGGGAAGTATGTTTTATATAAAAATATGACTAATTTTAAAATAAATAATCCACACTATAGTGAAAATTAATTTTTAACTGAAAATTATATACTAATTTTAAAATTAATAATATTCACTATGCAAGGTTATATATATATATATATATATATATATATATATATATATATATATATATATATATATATATATATATATATATATATATATATATATATATATATATATAATATATAATATAATATAAAAAAAAAAAAACTTTTTTTTTTGCAAAAAAAAAAAAAAAAAAAAAAAAAAAAAAAGTAGTAAGGGCATTTACGATTGGCATATGCATTCATTGGACCCTATAATGAAAGTGCAGAATATACTACCATCTTGCTACAATGACTCAGTTTGCATGTACTAGCCTCACAGAGGGTCACTGGTGTGAATGCTCAGATTTTACAAGTTTGAAAATAATAGAAAATCTTTAGTGGTGGTACTGTATTAATTTTTGACAAAATCTCAGTGATACTTAAGCTAATAATACTATTTGTAATATTCAGCAAGTATTTGGAGACAATATGAGTGTCACACAAAGTTACTTATTAAAATTAACTTGCATATAGGAAATGACTAGTCTAACCAAATTACTATGAATGTATAAATACCATATATTGTAGTTTTAGTTTTGGCATTTGATGTTTACTTTGTGAACGATAGTAATGACAAACCATTTAGTTATTGTTTAGCATGCATGTTTAGTTTATATATTGTGAATCTGGCTTATTTATTTTCCATGTTGCATGTCTATTTGGTTATTATATCCTTTTAATTTCACTGTGTACGTCTTGATAAGCTTTTGTGATGTGTAAATGCCCGCATTCCTGATAAGTCAGTCAAAGTCAAACTAGAAGTCTACTGGATCCAGCTAAATCTGTTTTTTAAGCTCTGGCTGGAACCAGAACTACAACTTTTATATCAAAACCCCTTTACAAAATTAGAAAGTGTGGGAATCATCATCCTTAACATTATATTATTCTTCAAGTTGAAAACATGAGTAAACCATTAATACATCAATGCTTTCAACTTATCCAATATCTGCTACTGCATTATATATAATATATATATATATATATATATATATATATATATATATATATAATATATATATATATATTATATATATAATATATATATATATATATATAACTTAATAGAAAAACTGTTAATGACTGACAATTTCCCTTAAATACTGGAGTAATGACAAAAATATGAAAACCAACAAATCTAATTAAAGAATTTTTAAAGTTATTTCTCTAAAAACTATGGAATAGAAAGTTTTAAAGTTCAGTAGTAATAGAAAAGTTTCCCATATCAGTAGGAATGGGACAATTAAGAATTTTTTTCTACTTTGACTATTACAATAAATTTGGTGGTGATGAAATTTAAAAATTTTGTAAGTAAAAATTAAATTCTCTTTTCTTTATTCCAATATGTAAATAAATGTACTTTAAATAGTCTATAACAGTATCTTCAGAACATTGAATTTAAAAAATTTTAATATGTGAGAACATGGACAGACACCAAATTCTAGTAATTTAAATTTAGAGCTCTTAAATTCATCTTTTCTCCAATTTCTGGGGTAATTCAATTTTGTCTTGGGGAGTATATTTGGCTTCCACTTCTAAACATCCTTTCACTTTCAATAGAAGGTGTGCAGCAAAGATATTGATGACCCAATAAATGTAAATAGGCAGAAAATTGATGATTGTGAAAAATATAAAGAATTTACTGATGATGATTAATAATCGCATCAATAATTTACAGAAAGTGCTTGTATTTCCTGCTTCACCTGTATTCAAAAGCTTTTCTATATGAAGCGGATTATTATCTATTGACAGTATACTTGATAATTTTTTAAGCCATGTAATTGATGAAGCAACAAGATTCAATGCATTATTAGACCTAATATTTGTAAATAAAGATTCTTTGGTTAATAATATTAAGTTGAAGAAAATTTTGGTAAGTTATCATAAACTAAGGTTTATTTTAAATGTAATAGCTAAATCATATTTAGAAAACAAAGTAAAAGTTTTTGACTTTAAAAATACAGACTGGGATAAGGAATTTGAGGACCAAAACTGTTTTCAAATGTGGGAAACATTCAAATTAATCTTGGATAAAATAGTTAGAATTTTTTTCAGTTAGAGCAATTAGGACAAATAAAAGAAAGCCCAATTGGTGGAGCAGGGAGACAAGGGATAAGTATAAATAGTTCATGAGGTTCAAAAACAAGGATTATATTGGATTAAATCAGGTAAAGAGGAGATCTAAAAGGTAATCAGAAATTAACTTGGCAAGAAATAATAATAAAGATCTGAAGAAATTCTTTAGTTTTTATAAACAGTAATAATAATAATAGAAAGGTTTATCCTATTAAGATAAATGACAAAAGTGATTAGCTCTGATAAAGGATGTCAATATTTTTAGCATCTATTTTGCATCAGTATTTACACATGAAAGGTTTTATAACAATTACATCAGAGAACAGAGTATAGATAGTTTTGCATTCCTAAATGTAGAACTTGATGAGATTGAAAATTTTCTTGAATAATAAGTCTGTAGGTCCTGATGGTATACATGAAAGGTAGTAATAGTATTGCATATGGTTTATATTTAATATTCAATAAGTCTCTTAATTATTAAGAGATACCAGAGGATCAGAAAATTTATGTGATGCCAATTTTATAAGAAAGGTGGCAAGAATGATCATGGAAACTACAGGTCAGTTAGTTTAATTTCCATGGTAGTAAAAGTTCTAGAAAAATAATGAAAAAAATAGAAAATCATTTAACTGACAATATTATTTTGCAAGACTCTCAAACATGGTTTTTTAGGAGAGGTAAATCATGTCAGACAAATCTTTTGAAATTTATGAGTATATTACTGATTGCATTGACAAAGAGAAACCAGTTGATATTTTGATTTCCGCAAAACTTTTGATAAGGTACCTCATAAAAAGCAGATTTACAAATTATATCAGTATGGTTTAAGAGTGGTTGAAGAACAGGAAACTGTGTAGTATTAAATGACAATGAAAGCTGGTAAAGAGTGGGGTTCCTCAAGGTTCTGTGCTGGGGTCTCTTCTATTCTTAATCTATATTAATGATTTTGATAAGGGAATAAAATGTTTAATTTCTAAGTTTGCTGATGATACAAAGCTAGCCTGTCATGTTAAAAATACTGAGGTATGTATGATGGTTCAGCATGATTTAAATAGACTTCTTGGTTGGGTTGAAAAGTTGCAAATGAATTTCAATAATAAAAAGTAAGGTTCTTCATATAGGCTATTGTAATAAGAACTTCAATTACCAAATGTATGGGGAATGGCTTGAAACTGTGGATAAAGTAAAAGATTTGGGTGTAATTCTCAGCGGTAG
Source organism: Armadillidium nasatum (assembly GCA_009176605.1). Classification (NCBI taxonomy): domain Eukaryota; kingdom Metazoa; phylum Arthropoda; class Malacostraca; order Isopoda; family Armadillidiidae; genus Armadillidium; species Armadillidium nasatum. The sequence continues at coordinate 182,414 of SEYY01000690.1, forward strand.
TTTGACAGTGTCAAAACAAACAGTATTTAGAAGCTAGGAATAATAAACTGCAATGTTAATTATAAAAGTATGGTGATGGAACAGTAAGCTCTATAATGGTTATTTTAAGATCACTGATTGAGAACTGTGCACAGGTTTGGGTTCCTTTTTCAAGACAATATGTTGGGAGGTAGTATAGGGCAGAGCAAAACTGATTTTTTTTTGTTTTTCAAATAAGTTACAAGGATAGGTTAACAAACTGGAGACGTTTTCTGTTGAAAGAAGATTTCTTAGAGGTGATATGATTCATGTTTTCAAAATGTTTTTATTGATTGACAATGTGGATAAGTTCTTTTATCACAGTAGGCACATGAGAGGTCAGAGCAAAAATATAAAAGGTGTGTCATCTAGATGTGAGAAAGTTATCCTAATTTAGTAAGGTTCTTCAATAATCAAAACTTTCCTAACCTACGATACCAAGATTAGATTAGATTAGATTAGACTAGACCCAGACCTATCCTAACTAAACCTAACCTAACTGTAAATATTAATTTCTCAAAAATAAAATTTATATTTTCTTAATCAGTAATTAAATATGTAAGCAAATTCTTATTAAATTTCTTAACTTTCCAGAATATATATATAATATATATATATATATATATATATATATATATATATATATATATATATATATATATATATATATAATATATATATATATATTATAAAAAAAAGGTTATAATATTTTTATTACTTGCTTTTGAAAAATAACTAATTAAATGAAATAAATAAAAATGTACTAAAAATATTTTTTTTATGTATCTGTATTGCCTGGCTACTATGAAACTGCTTGCTAATAAAATCTCTAAAGTATGAGATAGAAAATTGTTAAAACATTTTATTCTATAAGGTGAAGTTCTCCACCTATATCACTGAGACAGGTACAGTTAGTGAAAATATCTATTTATCATTTTATATGTAGACTGTTATTAAGATTATTACTGTATCTTCAATAATGTATATTACTGAATTTAATTTTACTGTATTCTATTTTAGTTTCTACTTTTATACTTTATACTCAGTTTATACTTTGAATAATAACTAAATACATATACTCTATATATGATATCCAACTTCCATTGTCCAAAAAAAAAAAAACTTTTTAAATTTTATTACTAACTGTTTTAGTTATTTTAAAAACCACCTATTAAAAAAATGTTATTCCATGCTTTGCATAATACATATATTTTATATCATTAGTAAACATTATAAAATTATACAAAGAAAACTAGTTGCATATCTTCCATTTTACTTCATTAAAATTTTCTGGTTTACCAAATTTTCAAATTGGCTATTATGCAGGGTTCATCTTTTACCTGATATTATAGTTGTTACTCAAAATAAAAACTGGAAATGTAATATATATTGAATAAAAATAGTAAAAATGAGTCAAATTTAAAAAGTTAAAAGTATTAAAAATCCTGTTATAAAATATAATTAGGCTGACTACACCGAAAGTGCCTTCGACTTATACCAATATAGGCAGGGAAAATCAAAAAAATTATCGATTTTAACTTATATTTCATAATGTATATTTTAGCACCTTATTTATTTATTTAGGTTAGGCCTATTTGCTGGCTGTTTACCCTTTAAGTCAAGGTTAGGTTGTCAAACTAGTTTACTAGGTTTAACAATTTATATACCTACATTAGTATTAATATAGTATCCAACTATTTTCCTCTGCCCAATTTTTTACTTTATATTGTTAAAGTTGCAGATGAAAGTCAAGCTTTATGATGTTCAAAAATATCTTTTTACTACCTTAAGAGCATTTTAATTTAGAGAATTTGATTTTTCCATGCCATTTAAAGTTTTTCTTCAAGATAAATTTCTAGTTTATATTTTGAATAACAACTAAATACCAGGTAAGAGAAGAACCCTACATTTTTACCTTCAAATTTACAAATATGATAAGTACATCAATCTATCATTACCTTCAAATTTACAAATATGATTAAGTACATCAATCTATCATTTTTGGGTTAAAAAACTACATGAACATTTTTTTCTTCATATGGTAATACAAGAAAAATAGGAAAATCTTAAATGCTTTCATTCTGGAGACAAACTATTTGGACTGAAATACTTCCTATCTTAGAACTCTAAATAAACATTACCTAAAAAAATGAAACAGATTGATGTCCACTCTAGAGTTCCAACTCAACATACTTAAACATACGTAATGTCCGATTTCGATTAAATTTTACAAAAAGTTTTTTTTTTATTTACAAAAATAAAATAATGATAATCCTATGTACTCTGAATATTGCCGAAATGAGTAAAATGACCTAAAATAGGCCAATTCACAAAAGCATATTTCCCCATCTCTTTTCTAATTATATAATTTCTCGACGTAATTATAACACCTTTATTTAAACTGCTCGGAAATTATATGTAGTTGACATTATTCACACTAAAAAATAATATCACATCTTACCAATTATAACAAATAATAAAATCTCGCTTAACAAAAAGAATCCAAGATGGCTACCGGCATGGCCGCATGTATAATTCTAAACCGATGCATCATGGATCTACCACAGAGGCGCCATCTTACGGCATTATTCTCACTAAAATTGAGCGCCAACACGAAGAAATCAATTTTTATTTTTTTTAAATATATATATATATATATATATATATATATATATATATATATATATATATATATATATATATATATATATATATATATATATATATATATATATATATATATATATATATATATATATATAATATATATATATATATATATATATATATATATATATATATATATATATATATATATATATATATATATATATATATATATATATATATATATATATATATATATATATATATATATATATATATATATATATATATATATATATATATATATATATATATATATATATATATATATTATATATATATATATATATATATATATATATATATATATATATATATATATATATATATATATATATATATATATATATATATAGGCACAAGCTCAAATGGGGGAAACTCTGAAAAAAAATTGGAAAATACCCCAAATCGTAGAAAAGGAAAAGTGGTCGACAATATCATCACTCACGTTTTTAAGTTCATCAATTGTCGTAAAAAACCATTTTTTTAAAGATCTTACTTTGAACCACAGTAAAAAAAATATAGAGGCTACACGGAGTGTACTTAAATATAAAAATTTAAAAAAATATATATGAATATATTGACTTTTAATGGAATGATTACCGTTCAAGTCGGAGGGGTCCATCGGAGTGTGCAGAGCGTATAGCCAAGGCGATTCTCCCTTCTACTAAACCTAACAAACCTTGGTTTAACTCTGCTTGTTCTCGTGCTATCCGCCAAAGGGATGCTACCTTCAGGGACTACCATCGTCTTCAAATTCTAGAAACTCACGCAACTTATATTCTCGTGCAAAATCTATTCTCCGTAACACTAAAACCTCATTTCTCCGTAGAAAATGCAACAATCTGGTTTCTCTTCTTCATGTTCTTTCAGGCATTTAGCAAAAAAATGTCAACTCTTATTTTGCTTCTTCCTCTTTCCCTCCTTTAGTATCTTCTGACGGTACAACTGCCGTTTTGCCTTCCTCAAAAACTTAACTCTTCGCTCAAACTTTTGTCTTTAATTCAACCTTAGATGATTCCGGAGCTGTTCCTTCTCCTTCAGCCCCCTCCCACTCATTTACGCATAAAATTGTAATTTCTTCTAAAGATGTCACTTCTGCTCTCTCTGAGCTTAACACTAAGGCGTACGGTCCTGACGGCATTCCTCCTCTGGTTCTCAAAACTTGTGCTTCCGAGCTTGCACCTGCCTTGGTAAACTATTTTGTCTATGTCTTTCTACTTCAACCTTAACTTCTTGCTGGAAACGTGCATTCATTCAGCCTGTGCCGAAGAAGGGGGATCCCTCTTAACTCTCCAACTACCGTCCCATTTCTCTGACCTCCGTTCTCTCTAAAGTTTCGAATCTATCCTTAACAGGAAGATTTTGAAACATCTCAATTCTTCTAATCTTATCTCTGATCGCCAGTATGGCTTTCGTAAGAAACGCTCTACTGGTGATCTCCTTTCCCCTTCTCTCAGACTCTTGATCTACCGTTCTTCGGCATTTCCGTGAATCTTTTGCTGTGGCGCTGGACATATCGAAAGCTTTCGATAGGGTCTGGCACAAAGCTTTGATTTCCAAACTTCCCTCTTTCGGAATCTCTAATTTCCTTTCTGATCGTTCTATAGCAGCTGTTGTAGAAGGCCATCGTTCTTCCTTTAAATTTATTAATAGTGGTGTTCCTCAAGGATCTGTCCTATCCCGAACTCTCTTTTTATTTTTCATTAATGACCTACTCTGTTATTTTATCTCCTATCCACTCCTATGCTGATGACTCCACCCTTCATTACTCTTTTCAATTTGAAAGGCGCCCCTCCCAACAGCAGTTAATAGACGCAAGGAAAGTAGTCTTGGAGCAGCTGACCTCTAATCTATCTCGCATTTCAAATTGTGGCAGAGAAAACTTGGTCGTTTTCAATTCCACCAAAACTCAATTCCTTAATCTCTCCACTGGACACAATCTTCCACACAACTATGATATCTTCTTCGAAAACACTAAACTCAAACCTTCATTTCTCCTTAATATTATTTTTTCCTTTTCTAGTGATCTTTCTTGGAAAGATCACATTTCCTCTCTTTTTAAAAAAACTTCAAAGAGGTTAGGTGTTCTGAGGCGCCTGCAGTATTTCTTCACACCACCCCAGTTGATTGCTCTGTATAGGGGTGATGTTCGCCCCTGTATGGAAGTACGCCTCACACATCTGGGGTGGTTCCACTCATACAGCTCTCCTGGAAAAGGTGGAGTCTAGAGCTTTTCGCCTTCTCAACTCTCCTGCTCTCACTAATTCTCTCCAGTCTCTTTCTGCCCTTCCGAATTGTTGCGTCACTCTCTCTATAATATCGCTATTATATCGGACACTGCTCTTCTGAACTCTCTCATCACATACCTCCTCCATTGAAAAGGGCTCGTGCGACTCGTCTTTCTACAGTCTCATTCTTTCTCTATCCAACTCTCTGACCCCAGACTTAACCGTTATACTCAATCTTACATGTACTCGACTGGTAAAATCTGGAACACGCTCCCTTCATCTATTTTCCCAACTTCCTATGACTTGCACACCTTCAAACGCCGTGTATCAAGTCATGTCGGCCTTTGATTTGACCAGGTTCCTACTTTCTTGCTATATATATATATATATATATATATATATATATATATATATATATATATATATATATATATATATATATATATATATATATATATATATATATATATATATATATATATATATATATATATATATATATATATATACGGTTCCGTCAGTTCAACGGTAGAGCACTCGCCTAGAGAGCAACAGTACCAGGGTTCGAGGCCTGGTTGGGGCAGGAAATGTGAGCGCTTGGCTTTGAATGATTCAGTCGTTAAAACGAGTACATTAGTGAAGTGTTCCTGTCACTGATGGAAAATAATCTCGGGCACGCGCGATAGGCCTGGCCTAGCCAGTGGTATAAGCCTTGGGCCCGTAAAACCCAAGGATCTTCCTCGAAAGATATCACTGACAGGACGTAAGTCTTTCCTGGGATATGAAGATTAATAATAATAGCCGACTAGTTTCGGGTGAATTTTCAACTACCCATTCTAAAGTTCTCATGGCTTATAATGTAATGACTCTAATAACATAAAATATTACATAAAATACATAAAACTAACTATATAGAAGTATGTATAAAAACTTATAATAGAAATAAAAGCAGAAAAAGGCCATCAAAATGAAAAAATTTCACTTCAAAAGTAGGATGGTGTCCGAGTGTAAATTTTCATTTAAATTTGGTTCGGTATACCAAATACACAAAGATTCCAATATTTGAAGATCGGGCTCTTCCGCGTGGTCTAAAATTTTAAAGTTAGTATCTGTATACAGTGATTACTTTGGAAAGAATGGGATCTTATTGCCGAACAAGGGGGATGGTGTAATTCACCTAAAGTTCTAAAGGATATACCTTTATGTTTGGCGATCCTAAAGGAAAAGACAGCGAATAGTCTTTCATGTGGAGGTGGCCTCACAGTCACCGCACTTATATTTGTATACGATCGAAAAACCTAAAGGTAATTTAAGGAAGGAGTAGAATATCCAAGAACATGATTATATACATTTTTTCAGGAAAAATTTTCAGAAAATTACAGATTTTGTATAATAAAAGTTTAATTTTAATACTGAGGACGATATAGAATTATGTCCATTGCTGTCTAATGAGGTAAATATAATAGTTAATAATACTAGTTTCATCATTAAAATATTGGTGATGGTAAATTACGTTTTAAAGACTTCAAGTAACGAAAATTTAACAATTTTCAGGAACCTAACTCTTATGGATTCTCATCTTCGTGGGATGTTGTCCTTGCGAACTTCGATAATTCAGAAGCCAGCATTATGTCCGAATTTAACCGAGTCTGCTCTGACTGAGTTGAATAAATATATGAAAATTAAAAAAAATTAATATCAACGATGATTCTATTGCCTTCTGGAAGGCAAACAAGAATGATCTCTCCACACTAGCAAAACTGGCAAGAGTATATTTGTACCCACCGGCAAGTTCCAGCGCCAGTGAAAGTGAATTCAAAGTAGGAAAATCAATTCAAGAAGATAGAATTAAACTTCATTGACAAGGAATGTAGAAATGTTAGTTTTTAAAATACAATCTTAGAGCAGTAACATATTCAATGTCACTGCGCTCTGTTACTGAATATTTTACTGCCCCAAATTCTAAAATTTATGATGTAAACGTTCAAGAAGATTCTGATAGTGAATAGTGATATAAGTGAATGAATTGTTTGTTTCCTCTTTATGTTGCACTCATTTTGCCACACCCAATATGTAACGAAGGAACAATGGAATTAAAATCTTAATTTTCTTATATTATGTTTCATTTAATACACCATTAATAAGCATAATTTGCAATTAACCCAGGCAGGTAAATCCCGTTTTTCCCTGATTAGCAAGGGCCGGACTAATAATAATTATGATAATTATAATTAATATAATAATAATTTGTTCAACTTTACCTTTATTTTTTTCAGAAAATGCAGTTTCACCATCATCATCATCCTCATCATTGCCGCCATTCAGAGTAGAGGAGGACCTTTTTGCCTGCTCTTGTGGCTGTTGTTGGTCGGGAAGAAGGAAGACTGATGCTTCCGGATTTAATGTAGCTCCGCGAGAGTTAGAAATCTACAAACGAACAAGAGGAGAAAACATATATTAAAAATGAATAACAAAATTAAACATTATCAAAATGAACCGTATTTCTATTAACAATTAAATTTGGCAAAAAAAATAAATAAATAAATAAATAAAAGAAAATAAGAGTAATTTAGTTTTCAAAGCGAGGACTTCTTTTCTGATACGAATTACAGTAAAATATAACTAGTATGGTTTAGAGTTTGTAATGGAAAATATATTTTTTTTTTTTTTTTTTTTTTACAAAACGCCGCCACTCACGGGCAGAGCCCTTTTCAAGGAGGGGGCACACACACAAGGACAAACTCACACAAACACACACACCTAACGCACAGCCCTCAGGTGGGCGCAGACGGAAGACTTGAAGAGTGGAAGATTAAATACAGTTGGAAAAATGGAAGATGGTAGAGAATTCCACAGAATAGAGGTGGCTGGAAAGGAGGAGGTACCACAACGGGCTAGCCTGGGATTCCCTACGTCCACACAAAATTGGTGTGAAAGCAGGGCACCCCTCGTGCAACGAGGACGACGCAACGGTGGAGGAATGCGAGGCCAATTCCCTCGAGCACCTGCCATTGTAGTACCTGTAGAAAAGAGATAGCGCGCCAACGTCACGTCGCAGAGACAGAGGGTCAAGAGAGTTTGAAAGTAGGGGACAGTTTATTAATCTCATAGCTTTTGACTCAACCCTATCCAGAAGAGAGGAGGAGCCAGAGCCCCCCCAAATGTGAGAACAGTACTCCATACAAGGGCGAATAAGACCCTTATATATCTGAAGTAACTGCTCAGAAGAAAAAACTCTCGCAACCTGAACAGAACTCCCAGCTTCTTAGAGGCCGCTTTAGCAACCATTGTGATATGTGGTTTCCAAGACTGTTTGTTGTTTATGTTTAGACCAAGAATGTTAATGTTATTTACAGGTGAGACGGGAGAGCCATCGAAGAGGATAGGAAAGTTAGGAGGTGTTTTTGAGATGGAGATGTAAAGAAGTTGAGTTTTTAAAGAGTTGAATTTCACAAGGTTGCTATGTCCCCACCGGGAAATTCCATCCAGATCGGCAAGAATAGAATCGGAAAGTTGAAGACGAGAAGCAAGTCTAGAAGCAAAAGAGGGAGCAGATTTGAAATGAGTAGAAGAATGTAGAGTTGAATCATCAGCATAAGAGTGAACAGAGTTAGAAGTGCAGTGGAGAAGATCGTTAATGAAAAGTAAGAATAAGGTTGGAGATAAAACAGAACCCTGAGGAACACCACAGTTGACAGAAAAGGAGGAAGAGGTCGCTCCATCTACAACTGCCGAAATGGAACGATCTGAGAGAAAACTAGACAAGAGTAAGCAAAGGGAAGGAGGAAACCCAAAGGAAGGGAGCTTAGAGAGTAGTGACGCATGCCATACCCGGTCGAAAGCCTTGGATATGTCAAGCGCCACCACACAAGACTCCCCGAAGTCCCTAAGGGCAGAAGACCATAGATCAGTAAGATAGGAAAGTATGTCACCAGTTGACCTCGAGCGACGAAAGCCATACTGGTGATCAGAGAGAAGAGAATGAGACTCCAAATGATCCAGGAAATGAGAGTTGAGGAGAGTTTCAAAAATTTTAGATAGAACACAAGTGAGAGCTATAGGTCGATAGTTAGAAGGGTCAGAACGGCTACCTTTTTTCGGGATCGGCTGAACCAACGCACGCTTCCAGCATAGAGGAAAAGTATTAGTATTAAGGCATAGAGAGTAGAGCTGAACGAGGACAGGGGCCAACTCGGAAGCACACTCCCTCAGAACACGAGGGGGAATGCCATCCGGGCCACTGGCCTTCCTGACGTTCATAGATTTCAGGATCCCATGCACCCGATCATGAGTAATTATAGGTAGAGGCATGGGACACCTGAGAGGAGAAGGAGTAGGAGGAGGGATGCCAGAATCGAGCAGGGTGGAATTAGATGAAAAAAGGAGGCCGAAGAGATTAGCCTTTTCAGAAGGAGTATTAGCTACAGAACCATCAGAGCGAATAAGAGGAGGAAAGGCAGATTTACAGAAGTTGTTAGAGATATTTTTGACAAGAGGCCAGAAATTTTTATCAGTAGGAGAGCCATGGAGGTCAGCGCACTTCCTTTTAATGAAAGTACGCTTAGTCCGTCGAAGAACATCCCTGCATTGATTCCGGGCTGAATGAAAATTAGCAAGAGTGAGAGGAGAAGGAGAGTTTTTCCATTCACGATAAGCATTGTCTCTCTCCCGGAGGGCAAGAGAACAATTGCCATCGAACCATGGATTTTGAGGAGAAAAAGATTTAGTTGAAGATGGAATGAATCTGCCCATCCCTTCAAGGATTACTGCCCCTACCTTTTCAGCAGAGACAGAAGCGTCCCCCGAGACAAAGCAAGATTCACTCCAATGATAGTTAGCAAAGAAGCGGCGCATTGCCCCCCAATTAGCCCGATTAAAGTGCCAGAAAGTACGTTTAGGGCATGGTGGAGCTGTTGGAGAGAAAGCATTATAACTAAGAGCTATAAGATTATGGTCAGAGTTACCAATAGGAGGGAAAATGGTGTATTTATAACTAAAAGGAGTAGTAGTGTAAAGCATAAATCAAGTGTATTCAAGAATTGGTTAGGACGATCTGGAATGTGTGTAGGTTCCCTAATCAACTGCTCCAGATCGTTAAGAATGCTGAATGAATTGGCCTCCCTCCCACCTGTATCAGTATGAGAGGAACCCAACCACTCAGTGTGGTGTACGTTGAAATCCCCTAAATAGAGGACCTCAGCATTTGGATGAGAAGAAGTGACAGTCTCGTGAGTAGTAGTAAGATATTGAAAAAAGATTGGAAAATCTGTTCCATTTGGGGAAGCAGTAGCAGAAGCACAAGATAATTGTAGTAGTAGGAAGACAGATTTTAAGCCATAAAACATCGAAATTAGGAGATTCTAGATTTACGAGACGTGTCACAGGAGTGTTAATGTTAATATAGGCACAGACTCCACCATTTAGACGGAAATTGTGAAAAAAGTTGTAGTTAGAGACATTAAGATTGCTAGAGAAAGAATCCCTGTCCAGCTGGGTCTCAGACAGAAGTAAAAGGTTAGGAAGAGAGGTAGTGAGGTAGTGTTCAACAGACGCGAGGTTAGAATCGAAGGCCACGAACGTTAAAGGTAATAGAAAGCCCCCGTCCACGCCCAGCCCCACGAACACTCAAATTAGGCATATATATATATATATATATATATATATATATATATATATATATATATATATATATATATATATATATATATATATATATATATATATATATATATATATATATATATATATATATATATTACGAGCACGTTTAAAAACTTTAAACTTTATAAAAAACAGTTGTTTTCAATAATAAAACAAAAAATAATAGGTAGAATAAA